>JAVJIF010034009.1:0-78201 GCA_038442645.1 Agave tequilana | reverse complement strand
AAATATGTAAATAACATCGAAAAACATAGAACACTATCTCAAATCTATGCTGAAAGTTGAAAGGGAGTGAATTAGTTATTTTGAATCTTTGGTAATGTCACTATCTTTGGAGCAGGCACCAGAGTCACTCATATTACCTATTTTTTTCTAGAATTCTGTGCCACATAAAATAGAGATTGCAAGCATTCTTTTGTCATGTTCTTGGATAACAAAAGCTATAAGAACATGATTTCATCCTTAACTCTTCTAACCTTTAAATTAACCTCATGATCCTATGTATTGCCGCCAGATTACTTGCCGAGGTACCTATGGCCGAAAGAGCGACTGCAGTTGAAGTATGACTCCATGCAATGCAATGCTCTCCCTAAAAAACACTATTACAAAGTACATTCATGGATCAATTTGTTAACCTGATACTTGAGTTCTACATGTTTTGGATTCGTTGTCAGCATGTTAGTTGAATGTAACATATATTGCCTCTCACTTTCTGAACTATATAAGCTGAGAGTTCTTTTGAAGAAGCAAATGAAGACAATTATGAAGTCCCAAAAAGGAAACGACACTTGTTTCTATCTGTCAGAAAGTGATTCAATGACAAAAAGGGTTTCCAACTCATTTGAAGTAGTTTATATTGTTGAGCACATTAAGTCTGAACGTCAAAAATTAAATTACCATCACAACTGACAAACCATTAAATGATGAAAATAAATATGAAATGCAAGAAAGTCTTGACTTCGCTGGCTAACAACCTAATAACCATCAAAGAAGATGAAACCATCTGAATGAGATACAAGCTATACCAGCATAACAGTGTCCGGCAAATTTATACTTTCTATTAAACTTACCACAGAGGCATGTGCTCGGAAACTTGAAATTACACAGGCATCTACTAAATCCCAGAAGAAAATACAACCATCGCTGGTAACATGAGCATCAGTGTTCCTCAAGCAGCAATCCATCTTGAAAGACTGCACAGGACAATGGAGATAGGTCTAAAAGTCAGAACACGTGAAAAAGCAACCAAGCTGCTGCATATAGAAAATAGAAACTTACAGTAAAAATAAGTCCAAAAGAACCAAGCATTTATGTTAAAAGACGAAATGGTGAAAACTATAATTACATTATATAATTCCTACCTTGCAAGTATGCACTTTGTACTCTTGCAAAAGTTCTCCAGTAGACCTGCAATATGTGTAAATCTTATAGAAACATTTACAAGAGTACCTCTGATGACTCTATGTCTTAGTTTATTTTCTTTGAGTTTAATTATTTCTTTTATTGAAATTTAGTCTCACATCAGTTGTGATGAGAAAGTTCACTTTATAAGAAGCCAATATAAAAAAGCTCAACTCAATGAATAAGATGGACAATGAATAATTAAAAAAAAATTCAGTTAAATTCTTTTGAGGGTGCTCTTGAATATCGGGGTCTGAAGCCCGTGGTGTAAGGGGTGCGAAACCCGTGGTGTAAGGGGTGCGAAGCTAAACATTTATCCGATTCTTTTCTCCAAACCCTATCTCTTTTCTATTTCTTCTTTCAAAACCCTAGTTTGAAGGTGATTACGATCCACCCCTTTTACATCATTTTGGTATCAGACTTCTGCTTCAATCTCCTTCAATATTTTCTTTTCCATTTTCACCTTCACCACTCTGGATCAGCCATGACGCATCAGTGTTGCTGCCACGACCGCCACTTTGGTCCGATTGAGATGCTTCGTGAGAGGAGCTCTCACTCGATAGGGTCAAATTTCTCTCACCCCGGAGGAATGATGAGGACATCATCAGTTCTTAAATGACTCGATGTCTTAGTTTATTTTCTTTGAGTTTAAGTGTTTCTTTTATTGAAATTTAGTCCCACATCGGTTGTAATGGGGAAGTTCACTTTATAAGAGTCTATATAAAAAGGCTCAACTCAATGAATAAGATGGACAATGAATAATTAAAAAAATTTCAGTTAAATTCTCTTGAGGGTGTTCTTGAGTATTGGGGTGTGAAGCCCGTGGTGTAATGGGTGTGAAGCCCGTGGTGTAAGGGGTGTGAAGTCCAACATTTATCCGATTCTTTTCTCCAAACTCTCTCTCTTTTCTATTTCTTTTTTCAAAACCCTATTTCTTCAATTTTTAGTTTGAAGGTGATTGTGATCCTCCCGTTTTACATCAACCTCGCCTTTGAAGCAGACAATTTGCTATCTATACCTGTCTAGAAGACATAGAGTAGAATCTAGGCAACTAGCTAACACACAGTTTGCATCATTTGATAATGAGATACAGTTCACAGGATGCCCCAGTTGATCAACCATTTCTATAGTTCACAGAAGGAAAAAGAAATCGTTAGAACTATTAGCCTCCATTTAGTTTGAATTCGTTTAGAAACAATTGACATATAAATAAACCTCAATGTAATTTATAGAATTAGGTCAACCTGACTTCATACAAACAATTTACCTGCCCATACGAATGTCAAAGGTGCGAACTGTATCATCAACACTGCCGGCAATAAGTTCAGTTTTTGTCAAAGAAACAGACATCACACTGTCTGAAAAAGTATTAATGACCTAATGGTAAAACCATGAGCTTTTAAGACATGATAAAGTCAATGTGTAAGATTCAGGAAAAATAAGAGGAAAGGAAATGGAGACTTAACCTGAACTGGCTCTGTACTTTGAGATCTACAGTCCCATGCACGAACAGACTGATCATATCCTGCAGATACGACCACAGATCCATACTCACTGAACTTAACAGAGTTCACCAGCAAAAAAGAGAGGAGTAATAAGTTGGAACATACTGTTTAAGGAAATTTGTTCCAGGTTGACTTGATGCTTAGAAAAGGAGGGTTAGCAAAGAATTAAAGACCAACAGAATATCTTACTAAAGTTTTTCTTAATTTTATTCACATCATATTTTTCTGAGTATAATTTGCTTCTGATATCTACCGCAACTAGATGCAACAATTCCCTAGGAAAATTATCGTGAAAATACATAGTGAAGTTGCTTCTCTATCCTCCTTCAACGTCCAATTATCAGCACAAGGATTAACCTCCGATGACAATTTCACATCCTTTCAGGAGCTGTACAAAATACTTACAAGCGCATATCGATAGAGCGCTATCCTAGCTGGGGTGGATAGTGCTTCTACAATCTGTTTATAGTTACATCTGAATCTCCTTCGATGCATAATTAGATGGTTGTGATGCGGACTTCAAGCCACGTGTATGACATGTGATGACACGTGCATCACCGGTTGAGAAAACGCCTTATTTTAGTTTCCCAGTAGTAATAAAACTCTATGTAATTTTAGTTTCTTTATTTTGAGTTCTCTTATTTGGAGTTATATTTTTATTAGGAGTTTGATTTCTTTATTTTAGAATTATAATTCTATTTTCATTAGGAGTTTTAGTTTGAATTGTATTCAAATTTTGTAAAAGCCTATATAAAGGCCTCTTGTATCAAACAATAAAGACAATGAATTATTATGAATGTTTCTTTGTTAAATTTGTGTGAGTTGTGATCTCTCCAAAATCTCTCTTTGTGTGTGAAGCCTTAGAAAAATCCTAAATTAGTGGTGCGAAACCCTACCTAGCTTATCCCCTTTCTCTGCTCTTTCTCCCTCTTCCAAACCCTAATTCTATTTTTCTCAACCTCTCCTCAAAACCTTAAATAAATTAGTCGCAAATCTCTTTCTCCATCTCCAATAGAAAACAATCCAGAAAAACAATATTACTACAGTAACCCACTACAGTAATCTGCTAAAGTACCACCATTGCTACAGTACCGCCACTGTTATAGTGAAAACGGACTCGTTAAAGCATTCAAAAATCATTTTCAAAACATATTTTTCTCATCTGGAGTCCAAATCACGCACGATTTGAAGTGTTGCATTCGTAGAGACGACCTCTGCACATCTACAGTTATCACAAGATATTGAGTCACATATGATTCTCAGTAGGTATGTTTTCTAACCTCAATCATTTATTTGAGTCTGATAGTTAATCTCTGAATTTTTATCAATTTAATTGATGTCCACAAACGTGAGATTGTGTGTATCTGCTTCCCTTTAATTTCATGATTTTCTTTATTGGTAGTAAAATCTTTTGCATGTGTAATATAGATAGTATCGTTAGTTTATTCTTGAATTGATATTGATTAGTCTATGCATATTATTTGATGAGCAATTTGTTAGATTATTACTTTTAATCCTTGTAGAGAAATAGAAAAACTAAAAGTAGATTGTTTTTCATAAAAGACAGTTACAAGATATATATATATATATATATATATATATATATATATATATATATATATATATATATATATATATATATATATAGAAGACAAGAAGGGTATATTGGTAAATATGGGTAATAACCCAATAACTAATAATTTAAGTTAACACTCCCCCTCAAGCTGGAACATAGACATCCAACATGCCCAGCTTGTTACAAAGATTAGAATATATCTGAGGTGAGGCAGTTTTGGTAAGTAAATCAGCTAACTGCTTCGAAGATGGTGTGAACTGGAAGATAACCATCTTCTTAGTCCAAGCATCTCTAACAAAGTGAGAGTCAATCTAAATGTGTTTGATCCTTTCATGAAACACTGAATTCTGAGCAATATAGATGGCAAATTGATTATCACAATACATAAGCATTGGTCCAGGCTGTCTGAAACCAAGCTCGTAGGGGTTACTCGGTTGTCCAAATAGTAAATGTCTCCTCGCTCATGCCCCGAACCAATCCTCTTCCCAGTCGACGAGTCTTAAAACACACAATGAGAAGAGAAAAATTTTATTTTACAGTTATTTTATTTTGTAAGCTGACTGATAGACAGGAGACTAACAGGGAATCATAAAACATAAAAGACTTCTGTAAGGGTCAAGGATAGAGTAGCTTGAACTACCACATTCCCTATTTCAAATTTTGTCTCTTATGATCACTTAAACCCCACTTTTTGCCAGTCTGCTCTCTTTTTGTATTTTGAGTCTATACCCAGGTCTTATATAGAGGCTTTATTGGTATCTGCCTGAAAACAGGTAATGGATGAGGAGATGGAAGCTCTTACTTCAAGAGAAACTTAGGAGTTAGTTCAGCACCAACAGATGCGATGGTTGTTAGTTGTCGCTCGGTCTTTGCTTTAAAGTACCGCCCAGATGGATCTGTGGATAAATATAAAGCCAGGCTCGTGACCAAGGGTTATACTCAGACATGCATCGACTATTTTGAGACGTTCTCCCCAGTTGCCAGGATGAATCAGAATTCTGTTCTCTATTGCTGTTAACTTGTCATGGCCATTGTTCCAGATGGATGTCAAGAACGTCTTCTTATATAGGGATCTTCAGGAGGAAGTTTATATGGAGCAACCTCCAGATTATATTGCTCAGGGGGAGACTAAAGTCTATCATCTAAAGAGGGCTATATATGGACTCAAGCAGAGTCCAAGGGCATGGTTTGAGAAGTTCAGTCTTACCATTGGCTTTCGCCGATATCATTCAGATCACTCTATCTTCATTCGACGCAAAGGTCTGGCCTCGTAGTTCTGGTTATTTATGTTGATGACATTTTACTGACTGGTAGTGACTCAACTGGAATAGTGGAGACCAAGATATATCTCAAGCGTCATTTTGTGACCAAGGACATGGGACGTCCAAAATACTTTCTAGGAATTGAAGTTGCACATCAAAACACAGTGTACTTCTTTCTTAGCGAAAATATGCTCTGATACCAATTGAAGAACTTGGGCATCATCCCTAAAAACTAGCCTTCTAGGTGGAGTTGCCCAAATCCTTATACACCCAAGATCATCCCTATGTCTAGTCGATGTGGGATTATTTTTCAACCTAAATCCCAACAATCCCCCTCGAACAAAGAGTCTCCTTACAAGTTCAACTTCTTCACACCGGAAGATCAAATGCTCCACCGAGTTTAGGGGTGAGCAGAGTTCGGTTATAACCGAAATAACCGACCAAAAACCGAAACCCGAACCCGAACCGAACCGAACCGAACCGCTCTAATTCGGTTCGGTTTCAGTTTTGTGTTTCAAAAACCGAACTCGACCGAACCGAACCGAATCTCTTACCCTATATATCACCCCACCCAAATTCAATTTAGTGAATCATATAGTTCATAACAAAAACTGGTAAAAACTTATCTCATTACTTCTAACAATACCATCTTTTTTATATTGAATATATGAAAGTTATGTTAAGTACACCATCACAATTAAGAATAATATTTATATTAATATAGTTCTTTTTTTTTTCATTCTTGTCATTAAAAGTTAGTAATAATTATGTGAGTTTTGATCTAAGAGCCCAAATATAGCGTAAAAGTTTTAGAATATGAAATTTTTAATTCACATTAAGGTTAGAGTCTTTTTCTTATTTCTAATTTGGGTATTGAATATTTGAGATTAGAATATTAAAGGATGATAATATAAGGGTGATTAAAAAATGTAAGAAATGATGGAAAAATATTGGTCTCAAACGAAAAAACTGAAAAACCGAACCGAACTGAGTCGGTTCGGTTCGGTTCGGTTGCTAAGTCTAATCGGTTCGGTTCGGTTTTGCAAAAATTAGCAAAAACCGAACCGAACCGACCGATGCTCACCCCTAACCGAGATCGCAAATCTTCGCCTTACATGAAGCACTCCTCTACACTGCGTGGGATGTTGCACGCCCATTGCAAAGGAGCACCACTACTAAATTTCTCAAGAGCCTAATATTAGCTTCACAAGGGTCTACTGCGCCTTTTGCGCCATTAGCGCGATCAGGCTCATTGCACCTTTTGCACCATTGGGGGTCGACATCATCAAACATCACCTACACACACAACTAAGTTCAGGACATGACTCGATACCATGTAGAGAAATAGAAAAACCTAAAAGTAGATTGTTTTTCATAAAAAAAGATTTACAAGATATATATAGAAGACAAGGAGGGTATATGGGTAAATATGGGTAATAACGCAATAACCCAAATACTAATAACTTAACAATTCTTTCCTATCAACGATCGTTCCATGTTGATGAAGCGTAGTTTGAGTGTTTTATTACTGAATTTCATACACGCATACACATTTCACAACAGTTTGTATTAAAGCACAGTTAGGTAGAATTTGCATCTAGAAAGCATTTAAACCAATGTTTAAAATAGCGATAACGTAACGATAACGTTTTTCCTTTGTTATGTTAATATAAATTATAACGTAACACATAACGTGGGTTACGCGATTTAATATTTATTTAATAAAAATAAATATATATACTATATTTAAGAATTTATATAAATAAAAAATAATTTTAAAAAAATAAAAAATAATATATCACATTTAGCAAGTCTTAAAATAATTTTTAGCAAGTATCACAATTATTTTTCACATTCACAAGTTATAATAAGTTCGCAAACATAACAAATTATAACAAGCATAATAATTGAATTATAACAAGTAAGATGACAAGCATGATAATTTTTAACAACTAACTTTTGATAATATTATCTCAGCCAATATTTTTAACAATTATCTCTCTGCCCTCTCCCCTAGATATTTCACTCTTTCTGCTCTCCTCCCTCCGACCTCTCTCTGCTCTCTCCCCTTACCGATCTTTTTCTCTGCTCTCTCCAACTCTCCCCCGAGAGAGCAGAGAGAGATCGGAGGGAAAGAGAGCACAGATAGAGAAGACAGAAGGCTTACATGTGCTTTAAGACGACGCCGGCGAAAACCACTACAGAGAACCACCGCTTGGAGAGGACGCTGGCGAGAACCACCACGACAGAAAACCAACAGAGGTAGATCTTATTCTTCTTCTTATCCTCGACGCCGATGACTAGGCTACAGAGACGACAGCGAGATTGCAGAGGATTTTTTGGGGGTAATTTTTTGGCCCTAGTCTGAGCGAATTTGGAGGGTTTATAAAAAGTCGACTTACGTCGTAACGTAAGTTACGTTAATAACATAACGTAACGAACGTTACGGACAAAATAACCATAGTTATGAAATATTGTGTTTTTTAGCCTTGTTATATAATGACTGGTCAGTGTTAGGTCATATAACGAGTTATAACGAATTATATAATGGTTTTTTAGAACACTGATTTAAACATAGTTTCTTGCATCTAATTAAATTTTATTTAAAATCCAAAAAATAGCATAAATTAAGAAACCTTGAAAGGTTAACCTTTTCCTGAAATTTTGTACGAATGGTGTATAATCAAGGAAGAGTACTCAACGTGATTCTGTAATTAAGGAACGCCAAATGCGAAAAACCTCCCACCTGAGTTATACCGACCTGGCCAATTGGACTGGTAAAATTGGGGTTTGACTGACCCGATAATTTAAAAAATATCAAATTCAAAAACAAAAAAATCTTTCATTTTCACATCTTGTAGGCACTTGTTAGGAAACTTTACCATTTTCTTGCATTTTAAAAATATAAAACGAAAAAATTATTACAAATTTCACATCACCACCATGGACGTATCAACTTTTGATGGTCATCTGAATTATTCTGTTTATTCAAGGAATTCTCAAGTTTTTTTAAATTGGCTAAAAAGCATGAACATATATTTCAACCGATACCTATTTTCTGAAGCTGAGAAAGTCAGGTTCGCTATCACGAAACTGACTGAACAAGCTAGCCAATACTGGACAGATTTAAAAGGAGATAAGACAGCCGAACTCAACGACCGATTGAAACTTGGGAATATATGAAGGACAAACTCATCACTAAATACGTGCCACACCATACGTGCCACCATATTTCTACGAGTTTAAACCTCCCACATCTGTTCAACCCCATAGGTCTAATACACTTTCATCCCCACTGGCCAAATTCACCCCCTCGAACCAAAACCAAGGAGTCTCAACTGACACTTGATGATATCATGGATAAAATTGTTAACCTACTCTGAATCATGAATTCTTCCAACCAAAACTCGAAAAGTAATGTTTCTTATCTGATTTTTACAGTTAATGAAGTCAAATAAAGTTTGATAACAATTAAAGCAAGAACACTGAAAAATTTCTAAAATATGTTCCATAACTAAGTGTTACAAATGCAAAGTTATGGGCATGTTACTGTCAACTGTCCAAACTCATCTAAGATTGCCATCAATGACAGAGTTCGCACTGAAGCACCAAAACTTGATAGTACTCTTTCTCTGAAAGTCACATATTATTAAGGAATTTATTGCCACCCGTCCTTTCACTTCCCTGGCTTTACTGCCAAACCCACCTTCTCTGCTTCCTCTACTACCGACCTCTGTCGTCGTTACCTATTTTGGTCACCAACCCCTCCCTCCCCTACTGCCGACATCATGCCCTTTTCTTTTATGGTCTATATTAGGTACTAAATCGAAATTCTCTACAGATCTTATCCTATATAGCCGATCAGTATCAAGTCATTGAGTCTGCATTATTATTTACATCATCTTTTACATTATACGTGCACGAACAACCCACAGAGATCAGTGATAAAATTACACAAACAACGCAAAACATAAGATACGAGCTGATGATAGGAATAGATTAAATACTTTTAATCTTGGTGATGTTCAAAAGTTGCATACTTGTAGTTCTGATCCATTTCAAATCTTAATGAAATTGAACGATGATATATATATATTATAGATCTTCTTATAAATTTTGGCATCAGTTTTACTTTCAATATTGACTGCTTAGTGAATTATAAAGGTCTTATAAATATTATCCCAGTTGCTATTAGCCTTCTCCTGAGCCTATTTTTGAGAGCACATTCCTTTCATCACTACAAGATATTTTACGCTATACAGCATGCCAAGTTGATAAATTCTTAGATAAAATTATCACCACCCAAGTTGGTGGAATTCGAAAATATATGATTTGAACAGAAAAAGTACCAATTGATGATACATGGCGAGACTGAACTGAACTGCCGAAGATTGATCAGCAAATTTGAAGCAATATGAAAGCACTTCCATTTCTAACTCGACAGAGTCTAGCTCTCTCCAACACGGGGAGAATGATGCGGACATCAAGCCACGTGTATCACTTGGTAGAGAAGACGCCTTGTTCTAGTTTCCCAACAGTAATAGAACTCTATGTAATTTCAGTTTCTTTATTTTGAGTTTCCTTATTTGGAGTTGTATTTTTATTAAGAGTTGAGTTTCTTTATTTTAGAATTGTAATTCTATTTTGATTAGGAGTTTTAGTTTGAGTTGTATTTAAATTTTGTAAAAGCCTATATAAAGGACTCTTGTATCAAAAAATAAAGATAATGAATTATTTTGAAAGTTTTTCC
This sequence comes from Agave tequilana, assembly GCA_038442645.1. Classification (NCBI taxonomy): domain Eukaryota; kingdom Viridiplantae; phylum Streptophyta; class Magnoliopsida; order Asparagales; family Asparagaceae; genus Agave; species Agave tequilana. The sequence continues at coordinate 67,932 of JAVJIF010034009.1, read as the reverse complement.
TTGAATTTGTGTAAGTTGTGATCTCTCCCAAATCTCTCTCTTTGTGTGAAGCCCCAGAGAAACCCTACATCAGTGGTGTGAAATCCTAACTAGCCTATCCCTTTTCTCTTCTTTTTCTCTCTCTTTTAAACCCTAATTCTATTTTCCTGAACCTCTTCAAAACCCTAAATAAATTAATCCCACGTCTCTTTCTCCATCACGAATAAAAGAAAAAAATCAAAAAAAATATTGCAGTTACAGTAATATGCTATAGTACCACCGTTGCTAGAGTACCGCCACTGCTACAATGAAAACAAACTCGTTAAAGCATTCAAGGTTCATTTTCAAACCGTATCTTTCTCATTCGGAGTCCAAATCATGCACAGTTTGAAGCGTTGCATTCGTGGAGATGGCATCTACATATCTACAGTTATCACAAAGACACTGAGATCACATATGATCCTCAGTAGATATGTTTCTAACCTCAATCAGTTATTTCAAGTCTCATTTAATCTCTGAATTTTTATCGATTTAACTGTTGTCCACAAATGTGAGATTGTGTATATCTGCTTCCCTTTAATTCCATAGTTTTCTTTATTGGTAGTAGAATCTTTTGCATATGTAACATAAATAATATTGTTAATTAATTCTTGAATTGATATTGTTTAGTCTATGCCTGTTATTTGATCAGCAATTTGCTATATTATTAGTTTCAATCATTTCTACCAATGATCGTTTCATGCTGGTAAAGCGTAGTTTGAGTGTTTTATTGATGATTTCCATACACGCACACACATTTCACATCAGGCTATCAGGATGCTGACTTAAAAAGTGCAAAGGAAGCCCCTCCCATAGTTCAACTAAGTTTCAGGAACATCCATTACCTCAAGAGGAATATACCCTCCACCAAACACCTGATCAACATGATCTCAGCCCAAAAATCCTACCCCACGGTTGTTGGCAATTTCATCCTTAGATGCATCAAAGTTAGGCTTTAACCAACCTAGTCATGGCGGCTCCCATCAAAACCAGATTTCTTCATCTTCTTCATGATAAGGCATTCTTTGTAGCCGATATTGCCCCAATAGTTTCTCATCAGCTCAGCAGATTTTAATATTAATAACCTTGACCAGTGCAATAGAATTACACCAAGCCTTGCTGTTAACTTTCTTCGCTTTAACCTTCCCTTGCGAATATACAATTATCTTTGTTCTTCCAAATTATCAACAAACCTCAATCCGTACATGTTCATTTGTGCTGCTTGCAAGTTCATTCTAATGAATGCCAGTCTCTGGATATTACTTGCACATGCATCAAAAGTTGGTCTAGTGCCTCCAACGACATAATACAACTTGGCCATTCGAGACCCAAGGGGGCTCTTCTTAACAGGGAAATTTTTAATCTGTCAAGCATCGTGACACAATTTCCATATTCATCCCTGTACTCTAGTTGTTGTAAATCCAAACCCAATTCCAAGTATCCTTATCCTTACTGATTGCGGATGCAGTTGATTAAGGTGGTTTCAATTGTTGGATCGGGGCCCGGCCACAATGTATAGTTGTGCTAGTTTACCTTCCCACCATCAATTATGCTTGGGTAATTTTCTAAGGAATTAATTCACGCACTAAAATAATGGAGTGAGTATAATCAAATCACAAAAAAACCAACGCAAACACAGAGAATTACGTGAAAACCCAAATGGGAGAAAAAAAGAAAATTTCACTATGTCAATGGCGATTACAGGTGGGTTTCTCTGGTGAGCTAAGTTTCTGGATTCTGATCCCCTTTTCATATTGAAAGGGTTTTAATATATATATACAAGTCATATCACTTGGATAAGGCTAAAGAATCTTGCTTAGTTCGAATGCTTAACTCCCTTAACTCGGAGGCGGTTAAGCTAAACATCCTGATTTGAATGAGGTGGACGAGAATCATCCTTATCTGATATACTGCGTCCAACTATTGATATGTTGATCTGTTCTCGAGGTATAACTGTCGAGCACAGAGGTTCTCATAACTGATTCTATTTCTTCCTTCAATTATATGAGCAGCTCGGGGTTTGAATCGAATGGGTATCCTAGGTCAGAGGTTTTGAAAGTAGCCACGTGTCGCATGCCTGTTTGGTGATGAACAAGTGGCGTAATCTCGAGGAGGTCAAAAACTGACCACCACATATGTCCTCTCTTGATGGGGACATCTCTCTAGGATTGCGATTCTACACCAGGAGGCGTCGTCGCACACTTTCAGTTTGGTTCGATTAGGGCTGGGAAAGTCAATTTAGCTATTATTCCCTTTTATTGTTATTTTTATTTATTTGGCATTTTCTTTTAGTCCCATATCGGTTGTAATGGGATCTTTCTGTTGATGTAGGCCTATTTAAGGCCAAGACTGGTATTGTTATTGAGAGTTTTGGAATGAATGAAAATTGCTTTTAAGCTTTGTAGCCTGTGTGCTTTGGGTGAGAAACCCTTGGGAGAGAATCCCGCCCGGTTCCCCATCATTTTGGTATCAGAGCTCAATTCCTGAATTCTTCCAAAACACAAAAGAAAATTCACAACAAAATTCCCCTCCCAAACAAAACCCTAGTTTTCTCTTCTCTTCTGAGCGCCGCAATCAGAGGAAAGAAAAAAAAAAGAAAAGAGAGAGAGAGAGAGACAAAACAACCCACGAGCCCTCCGCCATCACCCCTCTCTCTGTTCACCAAGAACCCCACCGATCATTTTGGCCTGTTCGCTGCCGCCCTCATCTTCCAACGAATCACGCCGCAAGTACTCGATCACCCGCACCCGGAGCTCCTGCGACGGATCTCCTCCGATCTACGCCCGCCACCGGCAGCGCCTCCTCGACGAGATCTCGCCTGACCATCGACGAGGACAACCAGATCCAGACAGCGACAACACCAATCGACGACGACGTCAATCATAATCGACGGCACACGCCCTCTGACGACGTCGACTGAAACCAAGCAACACTTGATTTCAGCCAAGATCTCCTCCTGAGATCCATACCATCATCCAACTCCGCAGCACGATCAACATCCTCCAGCAGCATCGGACCATCAGGATCCTCCTCTCCTTCGCGAGCAAGCGAGCATCGAATCCAAGCGCAGAGAAAGGAAGACGGGTTCGAGATCCGCCTACCGCTATCAATCTCTTCTTCATCCTAATCATCGTCGAGAACTCTCCCCGGACTTCCATCAGATCGAATTTTCCGTCGAGATCAGATCGACGCCCGATCTGATTCTCCCTCTTCGCCAGAGATCTCGACGACTTCATCCACCTGAAACGCTCCCGTGAGCACTCGTCCGCCCTGTTCGACGCCGCCATCCACTCCAAACAGCGCCTCGAGCAGATCCCCGTCCGCCCTGTTTGACGCCGCCCTGTCTCCCACTTTCTCAAAGGCGACTCCTGTGAGATCCGACTTCCATCACAACCAGAGATCTTATCATATCAGAGAATCACAACCAGAGATCAGGAAGCTGCCGTTCCAACAGCTTGTTAGGGAAATTGTCTAAGACTTCAAGACTGATTTTCGACAGTGATTCCTTTACAGTTGCAGAGAGGAATACAACAATTCAACAATATCTCACACCAGGGAGATCATCATCAGAGACTAGGAGGTAATCAATAATCAGGTATAAATTTCCTAAACTGAAATTTTGGATACTACTTTAAATTCTGTCATAATAATTTCATCGATTATCTGCCATCCACAAACAGCGAGTGAGTGTATCTGTTTTGCCCTTATTTGCGACATCTTTATATTAATTTAGGGACTGTTAAACACGTAGTGGATCTCTTGCATAGAATTAATATTTTACAAAATATTGAGGTCTAATTGCAAGTTCTTTTACAACATAGTCTCTATTTTACACTCTTGAGCTAACTAGCAGATTCATTCGCCTTATTGTGCGCTTTACGTTACTGAATCGTTGCTGATCTTCCGCATCTTCTGCATCATCCTGCACGATTGCATTAGAGTTTGTTAGTGGCATATAGAAATTAATAGGTTGCATTCATATTAAAATATATATATATATATATATCATCATAATTCAGCATTTAGATAATAGCAATAAAAATAAAAATAAAAGAAAAGTAACTGTGTATGCGAACTCGTAGTGGTAGAGTATACGACCTAGTTGAACCCAATATAAACATAGATCCCAATGCTTCTTCATCTGGTATCACCTCACCAACAGATTACATGACTCTTGAAATTCTAAAAACTCTTGAGGAAATTAAGGCCCAAATGAACACTCTAGGTCAGAGAATGGACAGGCTAGAATTGGAACGTCATGATGGCTCTCGTAATGAAGAGCGTCAACTTAACAATCGGGATAATCGTCAAGAGGAGAGAATAACCAGGAATTATAATCGATACGATGAGGATGAACGGTACATGAAAAACATCAAAGTAGACGTATCGAACTTTGACGGCCGCTTAGACCCACAGTATTACCTTGATTGGGTAATGAGTCTAGAGCGTTATTTCAAGTGGTACGAGATGTCCCAAGAGCGGCGAGTCCGTTTCGCTGCTATGAAACTGGTAGGACAAGCGGGACAATATTGGTCTAATGTTGAAAGACTGATAGCCCTCATGAGGCAAGAACCGATCCGGATTTGAGATGAGATGAAGGCTAAGTTAAGTCAAAAATATCTCCCCATTACTTTTCAGGATCAACTTTTAGACAAATGGAGCAGGCTAACACAAGGGACTCGTTCTGCTACGGAATACATTGAGAAATTTGATGAGTTCTTGACCCGGTGCAGCGAGTTCGTCGATGAGTCCCCAACCGTAACCCTCTCTAGGTTCAGGTCTGGCCTTCGTGATGATCTCCGTAGGGAACTCTTTGCAAGGGGTGTTAGTGATTTAGAACACGCCTACCAGATAGTTCGAGACTTAGATGCGTCTCGAGGATCTTACTATCAACGAGGTTCAGAGTACAAGAACCAAAGCACGAGAGCTACCTCTGGACAGTCCCAGCTCAAACCCAATCCTAACAGTTCGGTCCCAACAGGAGATCTCAAGGGTAAAGGCCCAGTTGAGGGCGTGCCACGAACCAATCCCCGCACCCAATGTTATAAGTGTCAAGGATATGGGCACGTAGAGAAGTTTTGCCCAAGCAAATCCAGGACCCTCTTTCTGGATGATCAATCAAATGAGGTGCAGGACGAACCTCAAAAGGAAGTTGTATTTGTGGGAAATGCGAGCAGTGATTCTGAGAATGATTTAGAACAAGAGGAATTTCTTAGTACTATCAGGCAAGTTGCTGTGGTTCGATGTAACCTCGCTCAACCTAAAGACGTGGTTGACTGGCGAAGAATCTCAATCTTCCATACATGGATAAAGATTGGTGAGAAAAATTGTAAAATCATTGTCGATAGCGGGAGCTGTATAAATGCTGTGTCCTCTAGTTTGATTTCAAAGATAGGGTTGAAGACGGTCCTTCACCCTAGTTCGTACAAAGTTACCTGGATTAACACAGCATCGATGGAGGTGAATGAACGATGTCTTGTACCTGTGCAATTTGCCACCTATAAGGATAAAATTTGGTGTGATGTAATAACAATGGATGCAGGACATGTGATTCTTGGTCGACCTTGGTTATTTGATATGGACGTGACTTTGTGGGGAAAGTCCAACACTTGTACTTTCAACTATGAAGGACAACGGATCAAGCTAGTTCCGAGTCAACCCAGATCCAAACAAGAGAAAAAGCCAGTGGACACGAGAAAAGAAAAGAACCTCAACTTAATCAGCCCTAAAGAAATTGAACAAGAAGTGATTAGTGGGGCACAAGTCATCGTTTTGCTTGCTCGGGAAGTAGCGAAAGAATCTCATGAAACGATTCTTCCTGAAGTGGCCCCTATTATCACAAAGTTTGCTGATGTATTTCCTGATGACCTCCCTGTTGAACTGCCACCAATGCGGGACATTCAACATGCCATTGATCTAGTTCCAGGAGCCACTCTACCCAACTTGCCGCACTACCGAATGAACCCAATGGAACATGCTGAATTACAGAGGCAAGTTGAAGAGTTGTTGAGCAAAGGGTTCATACGAGAAAGTTTGAGCCCTTGCGCGGTCCCTGCACTGTTAACGCCGAAAAAAGATGGGACATGGCGTATGTGTGTGGATAGCCGTGCTATCAATAAAATAACGATAAAATATCGTTTTCCAATCCCCAGATTAGATGATATGCTTGACATGATGACAGGTGCTACCATCTTTTCAAAAATAGATTTGAAGAGTGGTTATCATCAAATTCGTATTCGCTCGGGAGATGAATGGAAAACAGCATTTAAAACGAAGGATGGGCTGTATGAGTGGATGGTCATGCCTTTCGGCTTGTCTAATGCTCCAAGCACTTTTATGAGAGTGATGACACAAGTATTGCTACCCTTTATTGGAAAGTTCGTAGTCGTATATTTTGATGACATCCTCATTTATAGCAAATCAAAGGAGCAACATTTGGACCACCTCACGCAAGTTTGTGTAGTTTTGAGAAAGAAAGTTTATATGCCAACCCTAAGAAATGTACCTTTCTTACCGACAAAGTCATTTTCCTAGGAGTGGTTGTTTCTTCACAAGGTGTCTCCGCAGATCCCGATAAAATCAAAGCTATCGTGGAATGGCCAGAACCATGCAATATTCGAAAAGTGAGAAGTTTTCATGGGTTAGCCACTTTCTACAGACGTTTTATTCGAAACTTCAGTACGATTATGGCTCCGATTACCGATTGCTTAAAAAAGAGGACTTCGAATGGACTAGAGCTGCTGCCAAGGCGTTTCGGGAAATCAAAGAGAGAATGACAGAAGCTCCTGTTATGAGGCTCCCAGATTTCACGAAAGTTTTTAAAATTACTTGTAATGCCTCAGGCGTTGGGATAGGTGGTGTTTTAAGTCAAGAAAAGCATCCTGTTGCCTATTTTAGCGAAAAGTTAAATGATGCTAAGCAACGGTACTCTACCTACGATAAGGAGTTATATGCGGTAGTGCAAGCTCTGCGTTACTGGCGCCATTACTTGTTACCGCAAGAATTCGTCATTTATTCAGACCATGAAGCCCTTAAGTATCTCAACTCTCAAAAGAAGTTGAATTCGAGGCATGGTAGGTGGGTAGAATTCCTTCAAGATTACACCTACGTTCTCAAGCATAAGGCGGGGGTGGAAAATAGGGTCGCTGATGCTCTTAGCCGTCGTCGCGCTTTACTTTCTGTCATGAGTACGGAAGTGGTTGGTTTCGAGAAGATCAAAGACACTTATGAGTCGTGTCCTGATTTTGAAAATATATACACTGTCTTAAGGGATAGTTTGACTCATGAGATTGATGGTTTTCTTCTGCAAGACGGATATTTGTTTCGCTCTCGTCTGTTGTGTATTCCTCGTACCTCATTGAGAGAATTTCTGGTATGAGAATTACACGCAGGGGGACTTGCTGGACACTTCGGGCGAAATAAAACAATTGAAGCCGTCGAACATCGTTTTTATTGGCCGAGCTTAAAAAGAGATGTTGCAAGGCTTGTTAGTCAATGTCGTACATGTCAACTCGCCAAGCAACGAAAACAAAATACTGGTCTCTACACCCCTCTACCAGTTCCTAACTGTCCTTGGCAAGATGTCAGTATGGATTTCGTATTGGGTTTACCAAAAACAGTAAGGAAGCATGATTCCATACTTGTGGTTGTAGATCGTTTTTCCAAGATGGCTCACTTCTTGCCATGTTCCAAAACGTCGGATGCATCTCGGGTTGCTACAATCTACTTTGATGAAGTTGTTAGACTACATGGACTACCTAAAACAATTGTCTCAGACAGGGATGTTAAATTTACGAGCTACTTTTGGAAAACCCTGTGGCATAAAATGGGAACTAAACTTCAGTTTTCTACGGCCTTCCATCCACAAACTGATGGCCAAACTGAAGTAGTCAATAGGAGTCTTGGTAATCTGCTACGATGTCTAGTGGGTGAGAATCTTAGAGCATGGGATCTTGTGTTACCTACTGCTGAGTTTGCATACAACAGTTCTGTCAATAGAACCATAGACATGAGTCCATTTGAGGTAGTGCATGGTTATCAACCTAGGCAACCTATAGACTTAATTCCCATGGTACCCCATCATACTAGGATGTCTGAGTCAGCTGCATCATTTGCATCACACATTCATGACTTGCATAAGGAGATCAGCAATCAAATTCAGAAAAATAATGCAAACTATAAGGCTTATGCAGATTCGCACAGGAAAGCACATGAGTTTAACGTAGGAGACTACGTGATGGTTCGGATTCGACCAGAACGGTATCCTCCGGGTACCGTGAAGAAATTGCACGCACGTAGTGCGGGACCATTCAAAATTTTGAAGAAAATTAATTCAAATGCATATGTGGTAGATCTCCCACCGGATTTTGGCATTAGTCCCTCTTTTAATATTGAAGATTTGATTGCTTATAAAGGGCCCAATTTTTCCCCTGATAATCCTTTATTGGATGAGCCTTCCCCTGTGCCACCTCCTGAGAGACCCTTATTACCTCCTCTTCCCCAAATACATCCAACCCATATGGCAGATCAAATTGATGAAATTATTGATGATCAGATTGTCTCTACTAGAAATGGTGGTTACCACAGATTTTGGTTCGTTGGAAAGGACTACCTGATTCTGATAACACTTGGATTAATCGAGAGGAACTCCAACGGTTGGACCCTGATCGTCTGGAGCATTATGAAAGCCGTGGAGGTTCACGTTCGACAGAGTCGAGTTTTTCCCAACCCCGAGGGAATGATGGGGACATCTCTCCAGGATTGCGATTCTACACCAGGAGGCGTCGTCGCACACTTTCAGTTTGGTTCGATTAGAGCTGGGAAAGTCAATTTAGCTATTATTCCCTTTTATTGTTATTTTTATTTATTTGGCATTTTTCTTTTAGTCCCATATCGGTTGTAATGGGATCTTTCTGTTGATGTAGGCCTATTTAAGGCCAAGACTGGTATTGTTATTGAGAGTTTTGGAATGAATGAAAATTGTTTTTAAGCTTTGTAGCCTGTGTGCTTTGGGTGAGAAACCCTTGGGAGAGAATCCCGCCCGGTTCCCCATCATCTCTGCTTCCTTCTCTTTGAAGGAGGTCGGGAGCCCTCCCTCGGAGCTATAGGTTCCCAGCGACTCTGATAGAGAGAGGGGACCAAATAGAGAAGAGAACTCTGGACCCAGGCTCGGGTCGATTTGTTGTCGCTTCAATTTTTTCTTGTAGCGGCGTGTGTGGCTCTACAAGCTGGTAGAATTTTAAATGCATGTCCCATCTGCTGTGGCGTTAATTAAGCAACTGTCACTTTTTGAGGTGTGTGGCATTCGAGGAAAGTGCGGCATATCTGGCGCGATGACCTAAGTCCCGCATATTGTGACACGTGTAGGGTCCTTAATCGAGTGGTGTTGCGTCTCCTTTTGGAAATTGAGATATTGACCAGTCAGCGCTTGGGCTTCTTTATAATAGGGCATGATCTCAGGGGAAGATTTGCATTGCTTCCTAAATGCTCTTCCACTTTTCAGATTCTACCGTGTCTTGTGTTCGGTGATGTCTTCTTCTCTCTTCATCTGATGGAGGAAGGAGAAGGGGAGAATAGAGAACGCTGTTGCACTCCTCATTTTCAGGAGTTCGTTTGTCGTTGGGCATCGGTTCTTGCGATGAGCTCATCGTGCGGTATCGGTTCTTGCGCTGAGGCCCGACAGTCATGGACGACGAATGAACTAAATTCTGGCTGGTCCGCTCGTCTGGTCTCCGATCGGATCAGGGCGAGTAGTTGTTGGAAGCTATGTGTCCGCGTCCTTCTTGCAGCGAACATAGAGTAGGGATCATAAGGGTGCTCGATGATGGCTCCGATCTCTGAGGTCGGCCTTTGGTACTCTTATGGGATGCATGTGCTTCGACTGCCCCCTTCCTGAGTTCATCTTCGGAGTGACGGTCTTGGCATCGGTATCCTCTTCGCTTCACAAACCTTAGTCTGCGATTTGAGGAGCGGTCTCCCTTCTCGGTGGCTATCTTGAAATTCTCGGTGACTTTGACCTTCTGGCCTAGTGGATTGCTTGTTCAGAGGTCGTCTCCCGGATGTTGTTACCGCAGAGGGCGTATCTGATTTTATCTCAGTAAGAACGCACATGTAACAGATCTAGTTTTTTAGTTGATTTGTTTTTATGTCTGCTCGGGGAGCTGTTTTGAAGTCTGAAATGATTTGAAATGTAGTTCCCGAATGGGATTCATTCCGTCATGATATCTGCAAATGTTTACCTGAGTGGGAAAGCTCCCACTTCGAAATTGTGTTGTCATGTTGGTCTGAGGTAGACTATTGACTTCAGAAAGCCCCCCAAAGGATCATTGTCAAGGTGAACACATGTGTAGGTTGTTGACCTGCTCGGGCAACCATCAGGGTAGGTCCCATTGTGGGCTAGCTCCGAGTGGTAAACGTGGGCGAGCCTCCATCTTTCAAGAACCCCTGAAAGGTCGTCGTCAGGGTGAAGACCAGTGTAGGCTGTTGACCTACTCGGGGGGCCATCAAGGTATATCCTATTATAGGCTAGCCCGAGCATCCAACATGGCCGAGCATCCATCTTTCAGGATGCTCCCGAAGGATCGCTGTCAGGATGAAGACCTGTGTAGGCTGTTGACCTACTCGGACGACAATCAAGGTATAACCCATTATAGGCTGACTACGAGCATCCAACATAGGCGAGCCTTCATCTTTCATGAGGCCCCGAAGGGTCGCCGTTAGGGTGAAGACCCGTGTAGGTTGTTGACCTGCTCGGGTGGCCATCAGGTATATACCATTATAGGCTGGCTCCGAGCATCCAACCTCCATCTTTCAGGAGGCCCCCAAAGGGTCGCCGTCAGGATGAAGACCCGTGAACGCTGTAGAGAGTGTGCACGTGCTCGGGGCAGATATCAGAGTTGCGTGAAATGTGACTAAGGTAGTAGAAAAATAATCTTTTCATTGAATGTTGTATGACTTACATGTCGCTCGCCCGTTTGGTGTTGGATGAACACGTGGCGTGATCTCGAGAAGTTCGGAACCTGACCGCCACAATGCCCATTGCCTCAATATCATCTTTTGTGGGAGAGGAGGTTAAATGTTCTTCTCATGGAGCTCATCAATGAAGATTCCAATTATTTCTATGAATAACCCGATCTTTCAAATACTTCAACGCAAGTTCATTATCCTGGACAGTTTGAGGAATCACTCCTCATAAATTGCACATTCTACTTGTCAACTATGTTTATGTTTCTTTTTGAATTCAAGTTGTTTGTAAGAATGGCTCTTTTGAATTAACTAATTACAAAAAGAATTGGGAACTTTATAATGATTCACCTCCATTTTTTGTTTGACAGGGATTATCAATCACACTGCAATGAAATTAGAAAAACTTGAAAAAGAAGAAAAGAAAAATCCAAACCTCGCTATCGTTCCCACGGAATTTAGGGATGACTCGCCCAGTCGAGACATCCCAATAGAAGAGCTGCCGATCTCCGCCGCACGAGCACAGCTTCGTATTGTCCCTAATCCAATCAAAAAAAAAAAAAAAATCAATTCAATTTCATTCCTTCCCCTGTGTAAACAACAAACCGATGCAAAAAGAAGGATCTTTTAGGGTTTTGTTAGTGAATACATACGAGGTGACGTGGACGTCGCGGACTTCTCGCCGTGAGACTTGTAGGTCTTGATGTGGATCCCGCGGTGGGGGTTCCAGAGGCGGAGGGTCCGGTCCTTGCCGCAGCTCAGGCAGTAGTAACCGTCGCCGTTAAATCTAACGGCGAGCACGGCTCCTTCGTGCCCTCTCAGAACGTGCGCCTCCTTTCGATGGAGCTGTGCCGCCGCTCCGCTCGTCGCCATCTCCCTCCGTTTGGGTTCTGCTGAAACTGACGGAGGGGTCGTAAGGAAGGAAGGGAGACTGGATTTGGACCCGCCGATGGGAAATTCGCTTGAGTGTTGTGGATATTGGCGGTTTTGTGATTTAAAACCCGAAACCCGCTAACTTAAAACATGTTTCTGACGACCAAGGAATCTAAATCCGACCTGATACGGATTCTTAAGGACTGATTTTGTTCCATTATTCATCTAGCCCCAAGTATAAGCGGCAAAAGCAAAGCCTAACGGCCTAAGCGTCGTTTAATTAGTGGATTCCCGCCGCCCCCCCCGCAAAAACCAAAATGAAAATTAATTCAATAGATTAGGTGGTTAATTATTGAACCATCACATCACAGATAGCTGACGTTACGTTCTGGTAAAAAATAATACGAATGGGCTTTGTGTCATACTTTAATTAACTTTAATCCCATTGATTAGCTCACTCAATCCACACATTATGAGACCAATTATGTTCCTGTTCTGCTGTTTAATAACTCAGCCTCAACAAGGCTCTTGGACTCCTTCCATCTCTAACTGATTGCACCCCTCCCTCCGTTTATAAATACCTTCTTCCTCTTCACAATTCTCTAGCAAGCAACCAAGCATTCTTTTAAACATCATGTCTCCCCTCCAAAACTTAGCTCTTTTGGCCCTCGCAATATTAGCTTGCCTTTCCGGCCTCGCCGTGGCCCGTGATCTCCCCCCGGTGGCGAACTCCAGCTCTCTCGGGGCGCGGCTAGCGACCGGTGTCAAGGACGGGGACGGTCTGGTTGACTGCTGGAACGCGCTGCTGGAGCTCCGTTCGTGCACCAACGAGATCGTGCTCTTCTTCCTCAACGGCGAATCGTATCTAACCCTTGACTGCTGCCGCGCCATCCGCACAATCACTCACCATTGCTGGCCTGCGATGCTCACATCCCTCGGGTTCACCGCCGAAGAGGGGGACATTCTGCGCGGGTACTGTGACGCTGAGACCGCTGCTGCTCCACCGGCCCCTGAGCCCTCTGCCTCTGCTTCACGGGCGGCCACTGCAAATTCTGCTGTGTTTGGTGAAATGGCTGTTTAGTGTTTGGTTCAGTTGTAGTTTGTTTCTATCACGATGATCACCATTGAGTGATGATGTTTAGTGTCGCAGAGTAATTAATCTATAAAGAGTAATTTTCATCTGCCCAAAGTGTCAACATTTTGAAACAGAGACCTCTTTATTCCACCAAATTGCTCTGACAAATTTCTCTCTTACAGAAGTGCAGTTGTGATTTTGTGTAGTATCAGACAGGACTGTTCATCAATTTTGCAGAGCAAAAAAAGGAAACAGCAAAAAATGATGTTTTAATTTGTTCAGAGAATGAATGAATCAAGATGGTACGAGATGTACTGAGAGCAAGGGATCAAACTTCCAAGGGCGTCATCTTGAGCCAGCTGACGTGGAATTTTCCCGCTTGCCGAAGCTTCTAGACTGCGAACAGTTGACCCAGCCTCAGCCTTCTCTATGCAGACAAACCCCATGGCGCATCAGAACTTGCCGGTGCCAGAGATGGAGCATTGACCGCCGGAGAAACTGCGGGAAACAAAAGATCTGGCATTGCTGGTCCGAGCAGCGAAAGAGCAGATTCCGGCGCAATCGACGGATATAGTCCCAATTCCGGTGCGTTTGACGGAGAGAGTCTCAAATCTGGTGCCATTGACGGTGAAAGACTCGAATCCGGTGTGATCGACGGCGAAAGACTCGGAATAAAAGAGATTTACGGCGAAAGACTCGGAACAGCGGAGATCGAGGGCGAACGTTCTGAAGCCGGCGAGATCGAGGGCAAACGTTCTGAAGCCGGTAAGAATAACGGAGAGGGACTCGGAACCGGCGAGATCGACGGCAAAAAGTTCTAAAACAGGCGAGATGGACGTCGAATGTACCGAAACCGACGAGACTGACGGCAAAATTTCCGAAGCTGGCGAGATTGATGGAGAGAGACTCGAAACCGGCGAGATCGACGGCATCGGTTTCGAATTTATCACCGGAGAAAGACTCGGAGTGGGTGAGATTGACGGAGAAATTCTCGAATCCGGCGATCTTCAAGCCAGATTGGGCGCACGCGCCGAAATCCGCTTGCCGTGGCGCGGCAAAATCTCATCAAGACCGTGAACCGCCAGATATTGACCGTAGAACTGATGCGTACCTCGCCGGAAGCGTTGCCGGAATTCGCCCAAGTTGCCGATCAGCAGCCATCTCGACCTGAAAATTTGGAAGAAGAAGAAGAAGAAGAACAGACAACGCCAGAATGGAAAGAATTGGGAAAAAGGATTTTTATTGCTTCATAAATTGAGCTCAGACGAGCTCGTCTTCTTGAAGTGAGCTCAGGAGCTCTCGAAGTCCCTTTTAGGGCACAAATCAATCGTTACCTAAAATAGAAAGACCCGAGCCCTTAAATCCTCCCTCAGTGTTGGGTTGGGCCGGCCAAATGGTTTGGATTACATAATTAACCCAAACCCGGCCCATTACAATTTAATGAAAGAAAAGATGAGAGGGCTCAGAATTCTCATCACAGCCCTTAAACCCAACCCGATCCATTACAATCCAAACGAAGAAGAAGAGGATAGCTCAGAATTTCATCACAGCTCAATCTTGATCCAAATCCAGCCCACCGTAAATCACAAAGAAGAAAGAGGGAAGATTTGAAAAACCCGGGAGCTCTGAAGAACAGGACAACTCACCAGGAAGCAACAGGGGAAGCAACAGGAGCTCTGAAGAACAGGGAAACTCACCAGGAAGCTCTGGAAGACAAGGGAAAGTTCAGAATTTCCTCAGACTGTATCAAAGCTCTCCCCTTAAAATCGACCTTGTCCTCAAGGTCGAGCTAAAGTATCCCAACCCCACACTGGCTCATCTCCTCATAACAGCAAAGTGGACATGCTCGTTGATCCTTAAAACTTGTCCTTGTTAGATGGTCCTTCAAACTTGCCAGGGTCAAGCATTCCTGGTGAATGGTGCAAGTGTTTTGAGACTCCCATTATCGCCCTACTCTTATCTAGCTGCTGTTTCATCAAATTGCACAATGAAAGACACTCAGGCTCTTGCACTCCCTTGCCTTTGTAGGAGAAAGCTAAGGTCACCCATCCATCTTCTATTTTGTCAAGTTAAGAATCCTCCAACATTGCTTGTGCACCATCACCTGATTCAGTGGCCTGGGTCCTTTCATCAACACAAAATCACTATCACTTCCCTTTTCCCCTTTCTCAAGAAATCAGTTTTATCTGATATTACATTATAGACAAGTCCAAGCATCATGGCAAGTAGGAGCATTCAGAAAAAATTAAACTGCCAAGCAAAAATTAAAAATTCTCCACACCAATGGGCTTTAAGTGGAAATCCTTTGCAACACCCAGTTGAAGAGTTTTAAGGCAAAAATGGCCATGTTAAGCTCTCCTGCATCCACAATGACACCACCTAGATCAAATGGGTATGCATTTTGTCCACTCTTGATGGCTCTATATGACCAAGGGTCTTGCTTCAGTCCAACATCACCCACATTTTCCCAAGGTTCATCAGGACCCTAATTAACTCCTTATTTTCATTTTCAAAACTCAGTTTTTCTCTAACCTGGTAATACAAGACACCAAGTAAACTAGCCTCTGCATCAATTTGCCCATTGATCCCAGCATTCGACCAATTCTCACTGTTTAGCGACTCTCCTCTCCTTTCCATGGCTACAGGGTCTAGCGAATCCTTACTCCAACTTTCCTCCATCACTTGAAGTTTATGAGCTCCATTAAGGTACTGTTTCCACCAGCAAAACCACCCCACAACTGAGGCCTTGAGCTCACCCACTTCACAACCACTTAATGCTTCAAACAAGACAGTGAGTTGAGAAGTATACCTGGAAGCTGGAAGGATGCTTGAGAGCTCAACCTTACCACTCTTGAATTGATCTTCTGAGACAATTTGGATCGAGGGGAGCTCCTTAACTTCACCTCCCGGGTCAAAGACCTGCTCATACTTCTCGTCAGCAACGACCACAAGGATTCCAATGGAGATTGCTGCCTTGACTTTCTTCCCTTCCTCCTTCATAGTTGTCTTCTCAGTCCTGAGGGAAATTGGGTGGCATTTTGTCCACTCTTGATGGCTCTATATGACCAAGGGTCTTGCTTCAGTCCAACATCACCCACATTTTCCCAAGGTTCATCAGGACCCTTAATTAACTCCTTATTTTCATTTTCAAAACTCAGTTTTTCTCTAACCTGGTAATACAAGACACCAAGTAAACTAGCCTCTGCATCAATTTGCCCATTGATCCCAGCATTCGACCAATTCTCACTGTCTAGCGACTCTCCTCTCCTTTCCATGGCTACAGGGTCTAGCGAATCCTTACTCCAACTTTCCTCCATCACTTGAAGTTTATGAGCTCCATTAAGGTACTGTTTCCACCAGCAAAACCACCCCACAACTGAGGCCTTGAGCTCACCCACTTCACAACCACTTAATGCTTCAAACAAGACAGTGAGTTGAGAAGTATACCTGGAAGCTGGAAGGATGCTTGAGAGCTCAACCTTACCACTCTTGAATTGATCTTCTGAGACAATTTGGATCGAGGGGAGCTCCTTAACTTCACCTCCCGGGTCAAAGACCTGCTCATACTTCTCGTCAGCAACGACCACAAGGATTCCAATGGAGATTGCTGCCTTGACTTTCTTCCCTTCCTCCTTCATAGTTGTCTTCTCAGTCCTGAGGGAAATTGGGTGGCTAATGAACTCCGAGAGCTTCTTCACCATTTCCTTGTGCCTCCTCCCCTTCAAATACTCCAGGCCAAAAAAGAGAGGGGTGACATTCCGCAACATAACATCATGCACCCTCACATTGCCCTTGCTTCTCACAATAGTAGTTGGGTTAGCAGCACCATAGGCACATGTCTTAGCAATTTGGACAACAGTAAGAATAGCAGTGAGAAAGTCAGGGTTGATGTTCGTCTCCTTGACATTTCGTCGAACATCTTCTTCAAAGATCACTTCCACAACACTGTCAACACCGATGTCCCCACTTACGTCCTCTGCTCGCTCCTCAGAGTTAGACTCCTCTACTGAAACATCCCCATTGTCATACTCACCGTCTTCACCAACGCTGGCCCAGACTTCCTCATCCTTCTCCCCATCATCATCTACTGCATCCCAGATCATTGTGGAATTGAATTTGGAAGCAAGTTTTTGATCAGTTTTCATACCTCGAAAACTTGATTGAGGAGGGTGTGGGGTGACAGGAGGTCTTTGGTCCATCTTTGCTGATTCTGCAGCTCTACGTGCAGCATCCTCGTGACGCCACCTCTCAATCATCTTACGCATTTCGTCTAGGATTCCAATCGCCTTCTCCTTGGTGACCTGGGAATGGTGATCTTCAACATAGGTACCATTTTTCCTCTGATCAGCCGGAGCGCGAGGTCCAACTCCAACTTCTTGAACCAGATCACCATTACCGTTGCAGAATCTTGCAGCATGGAACAAGTGGACAGATCTCAACATGGATTCCACTTGGCGCCGAGCCTCGGATCGGAGCTCTGCTTCCCAAGGCTTCATCTCCTTCCATGAGTCAGAGCTCCAGTTGCCATTGTAACACTGACCTCGGATTGGAGATCTAGACTCTCCTTCCATATCGACGAAATGAAAGACGTCGGGCTCCCATGAATCAGATCGCCATGGATGGTTAATTCTGCTCCGATTGCTAGACCCGAGAGTAGATCGCCATGGATTGAGCTCGCCTCCAGGAAAGTCGTTGCGAGGTGCAGCGATGCTGAGCTCTGATACCATTGATGCGTACCTCGCCGGAAGCGTTGCCGGAATTCGCCCAAGTTGCCGATCAGCAGCCATCTCGACCTGAAAATTTGGAAGAAGAAGAAGAAGAAGAACAGACAACGCCAGAATGGAAAGAATTGGGAAAAAGGATTTTTATTGCTTCATAAATTGAGCTCAGACGAGCTTGTCTTCTTGAAGTGAGCTCAGGAGCTCTCGAAGTCCCTTTTAGGGCACAAATCAATCGTTACCCAAAACAGAAAGACCCGAGCCCTTAAATCCTCCCTCAGTGTTGGGTTGGGCCGGCCAAATGGTTTGGATTACATAATTAACCCAAACCCGGCCCATTACAATTTAATGAAAGAAAAGATGAGAGGGCTCAGAATTCTCATCACAGCCCTTAAACCCAACCCGATCCATTACAATCCAAGCGAAGAAGAAGAGGATAGCTCAGAATTTCATCACAGGATCCAAATCCAGCCCACCGTAAATCACAAAGAAGAAAGAGGGAAGATTTGAAAAACCCGGGAGCTCTGAAGAACAGGACAACTCACCAGGAAGCAACAGGGGAAGCAACAGGAGCTCTGAAGAACAGGGAAACTCACCAGGAAGCTCTGGAAGACAAGGGAAAGTTCAGAATTTCCTCAGACTGTATCAAAAACAAACCAGGGAGCACGACACCGACCCCGTCAGCAGTGACGAGATTGGAGTCCGCCAACTCCGGCGAAAGATCAAGATGCGCCTGGAAGGCACGAGAGTGCGAACCGCGACGCGAGCGATCTGAGGTAGGAAATGAGAAAGCGGCCGAGGGTAACGTGGTAGCGGAGGGCGGTGACATAGACCGCGACGGAGAAGGCGGCCATGTCGAGGGAGAAAAGGGCGGCGTCGGTCGGGGCGAAGAAGTTTTATGTGTCGTTGGAGAGGAGGAGCTCGAGGCGGACGTCGGAGGTGGTGATGGCGTTGCCGAAGAGGTGGTAGCAGAGGATTGGAGGGCGGCGATCGCGGCGTCGAGCTCGGACTCGGTGACGGAGGCGGTCGGAGAGAGGAGAGGGAGGAGGAGGGGAGGGGAGGAGGAGAGGAGAGGGTTAGGGCTTGATTTCGCCATTGAGATTTTAGTGTGGTTCTTGATTTCTTGGAGGAGGAAGGGGTCTTTTCATACGCGGAGGAGATGGATTATTTACGGGATTGCCACTGAACAGCGGGAAGCAAGTAATGAGGTTTTGTTATTCCTCAGGAACAGCTTTGCGCTTATCTTATTTTGTGAGCTTGTGGCCGTTTAGTGTGTATTCGTTTAGGGGATGTTTGGTTAGCGTTGGAAGTGATAATACTTCTCTTTCGGAACTTGAGAAATGATTAATAAATTTTTTGATATTTGAATATTATTAAAAAGTGTGATTTAAAATATGTTATGTCTTTTCAGATGTTTAGATATTAATGTAGAGGTGAAACTGAAAAAATTTGACCATAAAATTGACCACAAAATAATATTAAAATAAAAATTAATTAAGAAAAATAAAAATCGGATAATATTTAGAATGTAAGTACAATTTACATGATCATAAAATTAACTATTTTGAGTTACAACTAATTACAAATATGACACATGACCACAAATTTAACTGTAGTGTCCCGAAAGTAAGAAAATGGCTGTGTAAAAAAGAGAGAAGAAAAGAGATTTTCTTAATTTTTTTTTTTTCCAGTTTTAAGATAGATAGGGAAATGAGAAATGACACTACTCATTTCCTTAGCTTATTTTCAAAAATCTATCAAGAATTCCTTTTTCCCATAAAATTTGAAAATTACAATAAATATCATACTATGATTTTTCTTAGTAATTTCGTAAAAACTTCTTAGGTTGAAAGTTCACTACCTTCATGTCCTTTTAAAAGTCTTCAGTAGTTTTTGGTAATCAAGTTGGTTCATGATACTTTTACGAAATTTAACCATTATTTTATCACAGAACTTGATGCCACAACTAAAATTGAAATAAATACAAATAAATATCATCAAATAGACAAATACCCTTATAGATCACAGAATGTAGCTCCACAATTAAGCAACAATGTGTTTGGTATTTGAATCCTGTGCACAGAGAAAATAGTAGAGCACATATTAGCAAAAAAGAAGCCTGTTACTGTTACACAATGAGGTTTGAGAGTACATTATCTTTCTCAACATAAACAAACCAACTGTATCAGGATAAATTACATCTCAGCTCCTCAGAGGAACGAAAATGGTCCACAACAACCATAGAGCAGCTACATTTAGACATCACCCCCAACTACAAAATTGTTCCACCATATGCATACCCACTCAAAGAAACCATTTTTCTTTGCCGCTCCATTGAAGTATCTGTCGTCAAATAAACTGATGATCACTTGGAAATACAAGAACAGCGCCAACCTCACACGCGAGCTGTTTGTTCATCAAAATTCTCATCGCGTTCAAACTGCCACATAAAATGAGAACCATGAATTAGCAAAATTGGGGAACTGTAATTCCATTGGTTGGATTTGCATTGCAGGAGAGAAATAATTACTTTCCTAGTTGAAAACAATGCTCTAAATGACACGGGGAGGCAGTTTTGGCAACCCAAGTGCAGTTTTCTCTACAAATGTTTAAGTCATAACCTTTGGCAATAAAAATCTGACAGCAGTCTGGGGAAACCTGGTTCATGCATCAAGTAAAAAAGCACCTAACCACCAACTAAAGTGGATTCTCAAGTATAACAGCAAATTTCAAAAGAAGGAAGCTTCTTTCAATCAGGAGAAACCATTTACTGCGATGCCCAACTGACACTTGTGTCAGACCCAAAATGGAAGCATTCAAATCAGATAAAGACTTGAGTACAGTACAGTTATGAGCACTTAAAAGTTGAACCTGAATACGGTATTCCCTGAAGTAACGTCAACTTCATTAGTCTTTATTCTTTAAGTTCAAAAGGGCACATGGAAATCAAACTCCAAGCTTCCTAACTAGGAGCTCCAGGAGTTCATAGGCTTCCAAATTTTTATTACCATTACAGCATTAAATAAAAATAATAGCATTTTACTATCTACACAAGGAAAGGGAAGTATGTCTGATTTTTTTTTATTGGGGATGAAACTTTATGATTGCGAACGATCAATCCATCAGTAAGAATAGAAACTTCTTTTCATAATGTGGAGCTGCAACTCAATACTGCAGCTGGAGGGCATTACTGAACAAAACTGAATGTGGGTGGTTTTTAGAACCAAGATTTGGGTATTGAAGGACCATGCGTGTGGTAGGATGTTAGGCGTTAAAGAGTAAAGACTTCAGACAAAATTTCAAAAGGAATCCTCTTAATACAAATTTAGATGTGTTTAATCACTTACTTTTCACTTTTAGCCATCAACAACAATCATGCTCGTAAGAATAGTCCTAACCAAATCATTTCGTATATATACTAGCTTCTAAAGCAAACACTATTTCCTTTTTTTTTCATAAATAGCTTGCTTGTACTTTAACCACCAGAGGAGAGAAGGCAAATCATCAAGACATGAAAGTGCAACGAATAGTCTAATTAATCATAAATTCCACCCGTATTTCTTTTGCAAGTTCGAGTGCTGACAGCATAAATGTGATAAAAGTAATGAACTTTACCTCGATAGTAACTCTTCCCGTTCTTTTCGACTTGGTAACACGACCCTCCTCATCAACCTTTCCTGAACCTGATCCTCTTCTCCTCTTCTTCAGAACTGCCTTTTCAGATGGCTCGATGTCCTCAATATCTTCATCCATGTCACCTGTGCCAGAAAATGACAGTATTCAAGATGCATGCATGCAGAGCGTAACCGCATTAAGAACAAAAATGCTGCTACAAATTCAACATAATGTGCTACAGAATATTTACCCAAATCATCTTGCTTTAGTGATTCATCCTTCATAAAACCAGCAAAATCTTCCATATCCTCTTCCTCTTCAAGTTCATCTTCGGCTTCAACATATTCTATTTCAGGCTCCTGGTTAATTCAGAACAGACAGAAGTGTTACACAGAATTACCAATAAAAGCAATAACTGAATCATTCAAATTCAGAACAAGCTTCTGTACCTCTTCGTCTTCTTCCTCTTCACCAGTGGGTTGCAACTCTTCCATATCAAGAATATTATTGTATTCTTGAACAGGATAATTGTATATATCACCATAAACACCTTTCTTCAGCCGTTCCAACAATTCTTTCTCAATACTCTACAAAGCATCTAACAGCATCAATAGCTAAAATGGGTAGACTATGACGACAAGAACCACAAAAGGGATGAACAAGGGCAACCTTTTCCAATACTGCAGCCTTTTCAGCCTTTTCCTCCCTCCTAGCTTCTCTCTTTTTTTCTTTTCTAGGAACTGTCATTATCTTCTCCCTGGAATTGAAAGGGCAATGATACTAGGATGAATTGAAGAGAGCAAAGTTGCATCAAGACATCCCTAACGTAAACTTTGAACTATAATAGCAGAGGTACATTGTAATAGATAAGTAAATGTGAATGTTGTATACTGAAAGACCATTAAACCAACAGCACATGACAAATAAAAAACTACCATACGATGAAACTAAAATATGAAAGTGCCTTTAAAACTAGGTTTAGGTAAATAGACGTAAGATCACATGTTGACTAGTAGCCCATCTATATTATCCATAAGAAATAAATGCAATATAATTGGTAAAAAGGCCTTTAAACAATAAGCTATTATGCCCGTTATACCGTATTCAAAGCGCTCCTAATTCGGTAACACCAATTGCACCGATTCTCCCCTTACCTTTATTTAAAATTTAAAAAGAAAAAGAAAGAAAAAAGAGCTACCATTATCCCCTAGAAAGATCTTCATTTATAAGCTACAAAGTTGTGTTATTGTTGACCAGGTATGTTTGCATGCAAAAAATGATCATGACACTAAAAAAAGGTGTATACAAACTTCTACTGGCATCACAAGGAGGCAGCCAATGGAAACAAGGACAATTGGCACAAGCCCATATGTCATGAATGTATTGTCTGCATGCCGAGAAGCTGAAGGAAGTCTTTGAGTTGCAATTAACTAAGAGGAAGATGATGATGGCAACAATGGCAATGCCTAATTGCATTTTGGAAGGATAGTACAGTACGCCCTCCAACTAATCTGACTGGCAGGCTATCATACAGTAAAGTGCTGAGAAAACAGTTGAGCTAGGCCTTGTATATCATTAAGTCATTCCAAGAGGAAATTAAGGATATAAGGACACCTGATGAAGACACTAGAGGTAAGTATATAATGCAGTGAGACTGAACAAGAAAACAGGTAGGGAGAGACCAGTCTGCAGAATGTTTATCGGTGCATAGTGAATCTTAACAGGCATGAAATGACCACATACACCCATGTCATGCAGCAAGAGAAGTCGTAGACTCTTGGGTTTCAGCTTAAAAAAATTAATAGATGCAACCATGATAACTAGACGCAAGGCTCAGTTTCAAAATGCGCATTGCAATACAAGACAAGGCCACCAAATTCCACACAAACATAAAAAATTACGCAACTCAAATAGCTTCGAACCAGAAGATAAGCAAGGAGGATCCCAGGTGAGAGAAAGGGAAATCATTAACTGGAGCAGCAAGTCAATGATTTGAAAGATAAAGAGGCCAGTTGAAAGGCAAGTAGATCAAATCACAAGGTGAAAAGAAGTTGCTTGTTCATAAAAACAGGGATAGATGTTAATACTAAGTGTATGAAACATGTGCAGAATGAGAAAGTGCAATTACCAAACCTATACTACAAGGTTAGCATATCAATTCAATCTAATAAAAAAATAGACATCGAACAAGGGATGAATAGACATCATAGAGGGTGGACAACATTAAGAAAACAAAAGCTAGAAAAAGTAAATCCCCCTATAAGTTGATGTTTTGAAAGTCTAGGCCCTTGATCCCCTTGATCTAATAATATTAACAAAATGCAGACAGTAGCCCTAACTAAAGAAACAAGAGGAACAAAGAAAAGAGAATTTTAAGAGGTTCGACAGACCAAAATCATGGAAAGTAGCCTCAACCAGTGGAAAAAGAGTTTGCCTAAAAAATATTAATGTAAGGTTTTGAGCAAACAAATAAAAATTCTGGTTGACAAGCCTTTCAAAAATATGGGGAGAAACCCATAAGGGTTTGTGAGGTTTTGATGCAAACAAATAAAACTTCTGGTTGACAAGCCTTTCAAAAATAGATCAAACTAGGGATACAAGATCATAATCAAGAGTTAATATTTCCAATAGTATACAAGTAAACAACTATGGTAACTCAAATTGGGTGAGCAAGATGGTGAAAATAAATTAATTACATCCTTTAATTATCGATCTGAAATTAAAACTAAAAATAAATAGAAGCAACCAACAGGAAATCTGACTGGAAAGGTCAAAATCTGACCTGAAAGGTCCATGAAAAGGGTGAAGTCTCAGTATCTGTATCGGTCATCAGTTGTAGGTTTTTTTGTTTCGGTTGTATCAGCAATACCGGTGTCATCTCGCTCATATCGGTCAATATTGGTGCTGGCTGTACATAACAGTATGTGATATTTCAGACCTTGGTCAATGATGAAGTTGACGATATTAAGCACTTGGAAATGAGGAAAGTGACAAGCTAGATATCTAGTGGAGAAACAATGAACCATCTATACAATAAACCTAGGCACCACGCGGGAAAGTTGAAAGCACAGATGCAATGTTCCAACAACACACTCGAAAGAACAGTATTACCCCCTCCCTCTATAAGCCTGTGGTATGCAGCGTTCCCACACCTTAAGGCATAAAGGAACAACTAATTATGTATGCACAAGAACAACTACTGCCACTCATGCATAGCCGAGTGGAAATGGGTGGGGATAGCATGTGGTAAGTTCCAGGTTCAAGTCCTGCAAGTCTGTTAACTAGCAGGAAAAAAAATGAAGAAAGAAAGAAACAACAGCCTTTAAATGAAGTATAAAGGTGTGCCTCTAAAATCCCCAAGGCTTCTAATTTTAGCCCAACATGTACATGAGAGTTCTCAGAGAGATAATGAGGACGATTGAAGGTAAGAGAAATGTTACTTTGTACTGCTGGTGAATGCAAAAAAATGGGATTTGAGATAACTTCGAGACACAAAGGCTTTCTGAGAAGCTAAACTATACCTATTCAAAAGTGCAGATACCATTACAATCCCATCGAAAAAATATATCACTGGAAGGAGACTATCGATGCATAAGATGGAACATAAGGAAAGGAAGAATAAGAAATGAATACATTTGGAAGGTAGAGGTAGATGAATATTCCTCCAAAAAAGAAAATAATCGATTGGGAAATGATGAAGATAAAAGACAAGAATGAACAGAGAAGATCTAATGGATAGACCAGTTTAAGTGGCAGGAATGATAGCTTAACACAGATAACCAAAGACAAAGTTTGATAGATTACATTGTCGTTAATGTTGTTGTTGTTCTTGCAATACGTTACCGACGTATCAGTCTAGGACCCTACTATCAAATGTTTAAACATAGATAATACTAGTTTCTCCATGCATCCTAGTGCCTATCCTTCTTCAGCTTTTTAAATTGGAAAACAATAGACATAAATGTGAAACAATCAACTAAATCTTATAGAAGTTGTGAATACCGTTCAACTATGCAGTATCAATGCACCAAAGCTAAAAAGAGACAACATAAATGCATACCTCACTTTCAATTGAAGCTTCCTCATGCGTATGCGATATTGTGTCATTTTGGTGAGCCGTTGCTTGATTTTGTGTACAAGTAGTTTAGGCCAGTATTCCTGACAAAAAAAACAAATAAATGATGTTATAAGAATTCTTCTAAGATACAACTTGGACATACTTTTTGCATGTTAGTGACCCAGTTGCATACCAAGTTTTTGTCAATAATCTCCAAAGCCTTCTCATAGTTTCTAGGAAGCTTAACTCTTTCCCACAACTTGGTTGGCATGTGAGCCCTTTCTATAGTTTTCATATATAGGTAGAACACACCTGCACAGGGCACCAAGAGACAATGTAACTCAGAGATTAAATCTCAATGATAGGAAAAGATAAAAGACATCAATCATGTTTTTATCACATTTCCTATGCATTTCCTTTCAACAGAAAATAGAAATGTTGATATTCATAGGAAACAAGCTCCTCTAATATATGTGGCATGTTTCATAACCACACCTTTGGGAAAGCTTGATAACCAAATTTCATTTTAACTGCTACAATCCCAATTACAAGCAAGCACGAATTCTTCATAGCACCTTGCTAACCTACCCTTATTTACAATTAGTCTCAAACACAACAAACGCAACCACCAAAAAGAAGAAAAAAGAAAGAAGACTTATTTCAGCCCATCACATTAGTAAGGCCTCCTCTGGACTATGTAGACAATAAGCATCACTCTCTTTTACTGGTTCAAGTCTTCTTCTCGATTCTCATGTAACACAACCCTTCCAAGGTTAGCACATAACCACTATCCCATTCCCACCTTTGGAGTAAGCTTTTGTGATTACCCAAAAATACTTAGTATTTACAATATCATCAGTCTCAGTGTTAAACAAAATAAAAGAATAAAAGGAAAGCCTCAACCATGCGACCTTCTAAAAGTCCACCAGACTCCAAACCAGTCAGAAGCATTTTCACTTATATCTGGTATTCTAGATGATTGAATTGATGGTAATGAATCCCATATGGTATATATTGACCATCAATTCCCATAAGCCCCTCTACAAATTGTATCATAAGTGATCGTGAAACTCCAATCGAACAAAAGGTCAGTTAATACTGATTACAGACTAAATAGCTAAAAAAATACTCCAAAAAATGTATGAAAAAGAAATGATTCCAAATAAAAGGAAGAAATAGAAAATGATGGATCCAAAATCTCAGGCTAATGTGATGCACACCAATCTTCTAATATTCCCATTTGGTCATTTGCAACTCAATCCGTTCCAGTACTACGCAAAGCCCCTTCTAAAAGTTTGCCTTGCTGATAAATAATAACCATATAAAAGTACCAACTTTATTAAAATTTTGGGGAGAAGACCTGAACTCCAAGCCAATAACAGTGTCTTATCTCCCAACAAAAGCAATAGAGCTTGAATCTACCACCAAGAAGACAAAAGATAAATAGCAATAAAAAACCAAAAAAATTCACAATTAAACCTCAGAAATTAGCTAACTCTAACTACACAGAAGAAGAAACGATGGATCCAGTACCTTCATGATCGCGAATCGTAGCGTATCGACTGTTTGCGAGCGGGCAAGAGCTACGATTGCAGATGCCGGTAACATTATAGGGGTTTCTACAGAAATTCCCAGTAGTAATTCTACACGATACAAATTTTCCCGGTATTAAAACGAAACCCTAGATTTAGATTAAAATGATAAATTTGAAATCTTTGAGTAAACAATTAGATCAAGAGAGAGCGGGTAGTGATTACTTGGCCATGAAACTGCAGTGATTGTGCCTGATGACTTGCCATATCACGTCGTCGTGCTGCATCTTTGAAGCGAGATCTCTCGATCGAGCTTTTCTCCTAATAAAATTAAATTAAATTAAGGTGATTTTTTCGCTTTTTCCGCTTTTTTTTTTTGGCCCGTTCCTTCAACTCGTTTCTAGGGTTTGGGGTTTTCAGATGAGGGGTGTTGAACCGGAGAGGGGAGGAAGTGAGGCGTTGCGGGGGCGGTCGGTTTATTTCTTTCTCGACCCGGGAAAAAATTTCGCGTATTGAACTCTGTAATTTAAAGTTTTGGCGCTTGTAGTCCAAAGCTTTTTCTTTGGCTAATTTGCAGAATGATCCCCCCATGATGTCACTGTGTTTGCATTTTTATGGTTTTTAGAAATTATATTCGACAGCCTAATGCTAGGAAAAACCGATCGTGTGAACATCACATGAGTTTACATTGGTGATGAAATCACGTGACATCTACGTGACTGTCCTTTAGAAATGGGTTGACGTTTGTAATTTTCTGAAAATTACGTTAAAGTTTGTAATAAAATTTATTGTATTTTTTAGAACACGTGATAGCTCTTTAAAAATTGGTGAAAGGTTGAGGCGTTTTATGTAATTTCGTCAGAAATCTAAACACACAACGTGATGGGTTCGAAGTTCGAACTCGGCTCGACTGTGAAGGCCCGATTGGAGCTTTATACTGGCCTTTGGGCCTTTTCAATTCTGTGCCCGAACCGCCCGCTGGTTCCCTCGCTTTCCATCGAGAGAGTGAGCTCTCTAGGCTTTAATCGTCATCACCCTCTCTCTCTCTTCCAATTCGAAGAAGAAGATGGTGACCTTGAGCGACCTCCCCGCCGATGCGATCAACGAGATGCTCTACCACCTCCCCATCGACGACATCGTCCGCACCAGCGTCCTCTCCCAATCCTGGCGCCATCGCTTGAAGTCCATCCCCAACCTCGATCTCCGCCTCAAGCCCATCGTCGTCGTCGACCGAACCGGCGGCCCCCTCTCCGGCGGCCCCATCCGCCTCTTCAAGGCCTACGCAACCGACCCCTCAACCGTCGCTTGCTGGCTCGACACGCGCGACCTCCACCTTCCGCACTCTCCATCTCTCCTGCAACTCCGCCGACGAGGTCTAGCTCCATGCCCTAGCCCACTCCTTCCCGCGGCTCGCTCTCCCGTTGCTCTCTTGTGGACTCAGACTCTGATTCTGGCTCAGGCTTTCTCTCTGCAAAATCTACATCTGAAAAATGTAGGTTTTCTCCTGTGAATCCTAAATTCGTCATTCCCTCGTCACCACTGTTAGAGATGCTGACCATGTTGGACTTTAAAGGGGTTTTACACTACAATTTCTACTCCATTGCAAAAGATTCCCTTGTCTGACCCATCTCCAAATCTTTCTCCTGTGTTCTGGGTATCATCCTACCGCTGGTGTGAGACTTCTCTCAGTTCCCTGCCCTTCAAACGTGGCACGTTGACCAAGTTGAGCATGCTGGCATTCTTAATAATGTCCAGCTCTTTGCTGTCATTCCTGTTATGATTTTATCTTGTTCTTCAAGAGGAGATGGTGGTCTAAGAAAATTCATTGTTGGAGAAGATGATGTCCTTTTCAGGACGAGTATGAATAGGATTTAATTCCTATTCAATAAAGATTTGTTTCTAAAGGTTAAAAGGTTTAGAATCCTTCTAGATCAAGGAGATCAACTCCTAATAGGACTGATTAAGATTCTTCAAGCATCCAATGGCCAAGATTATTTCATAGTACAAATAGGAGTTGTATTGTAAAATCTTATAAATAAAGGGTTGAAACCTAGGATTTAGGTGGAGCATAAGAGCAGAAGAAAGTTGTGGTGAACAATAATGTAAGGCTCTAAAAATCCAAGAAGGTCCTCAAAGGTAAGAAAAAGAGGAGCAAGATGAAGGTGCATAAAGAGAAGATATACTCCTGTAATCTAGGCATAGATTCAATGGGAAGGTGAATACTCTTATGTCATCAAGAGGAAGGTTAGATCTTTTTGTATCAAGTTTATTAATAAAGCTCTCTTAAGTTCTCTCCCCGCAGACGTAGGCTAAGTTTAGGCCGAACCATATTAAATTGTGCGTTCTTCTTCTTATATCTTTTAATATTCATTTTGTGTGCTCAAGATAATCGATCCCATGGCGTGATTGGTGTTTGAACACATATATTGCATATTTATTAATACATTCAAGCACCCATTCTATAATAAATCCTGCAATTATATGTCTTAATACCTAATTTGTGAAGATCCACTTGGTTAACTTGGAGAATCAACGAGGATAAAAAAGGATAGAGGTAAATCCAAAAGTCCAAAGGCAATCCTATCAATGTACAAAGGGATATCTAAATGTAACGCCCCGATCCTGGCGGATACGGACACGTCACCGCGACGTATATACGTAGGTCAGAACTGCCCCCACATATATACGCTAAGCGAAAAAGTACAATATAATCCAGAAACAGAGTATAACACAAGCGTGATATATTCATATATGCCAACAATAGAGTACAAGTACAAAGTTATACAAGTTATGAACTGATACACTTTACAAGTGTTTTGTTTCACAACCAAGTCCAAAAGAATATACACAAAGTCTACACAAATGCTCACATAAGAGAAGGAAATCCTGTGAGCCAAAAGAAATGGTACGGCACTGGAGGAACTAGAGCTGGTTGGCCTGCTCACTGAAGTACTCTTGGTCCTCAGTGGATGGATCCACTTCGTTCCAAGTCTCGGGATCTGAATATGCAAATCCACAGAATCAAGACATATCATAATAACGAGATATGGCCAACTGGCTAATGGACATGAGTAAATAAGATATAGCAGTATAAAGGTAGAGCATGAAATTCCAAAGTCCTAAAACAATACATCTACAATTAATGTCTTAATTTTATTACTTATTTCATTGTGATATCTAGCTATGTGGTCCAGCGTCCCAGTGCACATAGATCCATATCCCAATAAAACAAGGGGGTTATTGGAAATCAGCGGTTGTATCGAAGAACTATGTTTACAGTGGACCCCGTACATGCCCGGGATAACGGTCCATGATTGTTCCGTTGCTTGTAAACGGAAGCCAGCCGCTAGGCCAAACAGTAGAGTCTTATTTGTATGCTCTTGTCATGACTTGATTCCTGAATAGGGAGCAAGCTCTCCCCTCGGTCCCCTGGTGTACCGCAGGTTAGACCGGAACATGAGTTGCACAACATTTCCTAAAACCACTGTAAACACGAACACAATCGATATCCGCATGGTCTCCCCCGGACCCAATATAAGTTGATCTATTTTATACAAAAGTCAAGTCTATCATGCTTGGTATAAGTGATAGCATGATAAGGTGGAGATATACAATTTAATTAACAAGTCCTACATGAAAATACATGGTAACATGTCATGAAGTATATGTCATGAGATCCTGCAAGTAACATGTCATGTGGTATCAATTATGAAGCATAAACAATACTAGCATATCATACATGTATCATGTTTAGACCAAAATCAGAAAAGAAAACAACTGAGTTAACCAGCCAGAATTAGTCGACTAGAGGTAGTGATTAGTCGACTAATAGGGTCATCAGTCGACTACTAGTCCGCAGGAGTCGACTAAAATGATTTCCAGAGAGTTTTGAAATCGACTAGGGTTGGAAGGGTAGTCGACTAGGGTCTATAAGTCGACTAATAGACACGCAAGTCGACTAGAATTGTGATATAGAAAATTGGGATTATTTCTGGGACATGTTAGTCGACTAGGGTACTATGTATAGTCGACTAGAGGTCTCTGGTCGACTAATAATTTGGGATAAGTCGACTAGAGCCGAGAGTTGATATTTTTTTTGGTTCAAGGAAAATTAGTCGACTAGGGGTCAAAATGTAGTCGACTAGGGTAGTCTAGTCGACTGGTAATTGGGTCTTAGTCGACTAAAACTGTGAAATTCAGAAAAGCTACGTTTCAACTAAAGAGGGTTAGTCGACTAGGTCCTAGATCAAGTCGACTAATACTGGGAAAAACAGAAAACAGAATAGAGATTCTGATGGTTGTTTGAATGGCTAAAAATACGATTTTTATGGCACAAGAAAACATGAATGATCAACACAAGCATACTAGGAAGTAGTCTAGCCTTGGTGAGTAAATATACTCACTTCGATAGGTTATGTGGGGCTTTACACGTTCGAAGAGATAGAAATCGACGAAAAGCACCAACGCGATTCTTGACGATATCGCGGACGATCCTTAACCAAGTTGCTTGAGATGGAGAGGAAGACCTAGGGTTTGCTTTGGAGAAGGAAAGGGAAGTTGATTTCTTGGTGAAGTGAAAAAGAGAAAAGAATTGTAAAGGAAGGATTTATATAGGATTTGATTTTTGTAAAGGAGTTGCAATTAAAGAATTGGAGAGGGGTTTTATGCAAATAGGGGTGATGGGGTGTCTCCCTTGGCCAATGGTGGCCGGCCATGGAGATGAAGAGTTAATGAGGGCATTAATGAGGAAGTGGGTGGGATTTTAGATATTTTGGAAGAGATATTTGTTGGAAAGAAAAGAAGGAAGGAAAAAGAAAAAGGAAAAAGGAGAAGAAATTATAAAAAGAGAAAATATTTTCTCTAACTCGAAAAATTAAAATATTGAAAACACGGGTTCCCGGGTTTAAATCGAGAATGCGGAAAACATTTCGGAAAATACCGAAATCGTCCGAAATTCAAGTATCTCGGAACGACTCGTAAATTTTACCAAAAATCAATAATAATACATGAAGACTAATAGTGAAATCCGTTTGAAGAATTACTTTATAGTTTTGGAACTAAAAATCCGGAACCGGAAAAATACCGACTCCGTTGGAATTTTCATAAAATCATAAAATTCTAAGAAAAAGAATGTAGATAGAAAATATGATTCTAAGAGATAATGCCTAAAGGGCTTTCTAGAAATTCCTAAAGGTTGGTGAAATAAAAATTCGGAAATCGATCAGCGACACTGGTCGACACCGGTTTTGAAGAAATTCATTTTAATTTTAGAAAATTCCAGAAAATCACATAAAATCTAATATATAAGAAAATGATATTTGAAATTGAAATTGGATAAATACGAAAGGTAAATCGGAAAATACGGCTGAAAAGCTGAATACGCAACAAGGTACGTATTCTGGAAACGAGGTATTACAATCTACCCACCTTACAAAAATTTCGTCCTCGAAATTTCGTAAAGTTAAAGGCAACAAGGAAGGACATGATAAATGGAATATAACGGTAGAGGGATAGAAGGAAAGAGTCTTACCAATTGGTGAAGAGTTGAGGGTATCGCTCTCGGATGACGTCCTCTCGCTCCCATGTAGCCTCTCCCGGTACATGGCGGTTCCAAGACACTAACACCAAAGGTATATCCTTGCTCTTCAGTGTCTTGACACTCCTGTCCAAGATGGCCATCGGCTGCTCCTGATAAGATAAGTCCGGTTGAAGCTCCAACTCGGAATGATCCAAAATGTGACTCTCATCCTTCACATATCTCCTCAGCTGAGACACGTGGAAAACATTATGAACCCCGTCCAACGATGGCGGCAGCGCCAATCGATAAGACACATCTCCCACTCGATCTAATATCTCGAATGGGCCGATATACCTCGGACTTAGTTTCCCACGAGTGCCGAAGCGGATCACTCCCTTGGTCGGTGAAATTTTCAGGAACACATGATCTCCAACTCCGAATTCCAATGGCCTCCTCCGAGAATCTGCCCAACTCTTTTGCCTGCTCTGAGCTGCCCTGAGATGATCCCTGATAATCTTGACTTTCTCTGTCGTCTGGATCAGCATCTCTGGTCCCAACAGGCTCCTCTCACCAACTTCATCCCAGCAAATTGGTGACCTGCATTTCCTCCCATACAGTGCCTCAAAAGGTGCCATCTTTATACTTGCCTGATAGCTGTTGTTATATGAAAACTCAGCCAAGTGAAGATGGTCTTCCCAAGAACCCCGAACTCAATCATGCAGGCTCTAAGCATATCTTCGAGGATCTGGATGGTCCGCTCTGACTGTCCGTCTGTCTGGGGATGATAAGCTGTACTGAACTTCAGACGAGTGCCCAGATTCTCTTGGAGACTCTCCCAAAAGTGAGATCTGAATCTCGTGTCTCTGTCTGAAACAATACTGACTGGCACTCCATGTAGACGGACCACTTCCTTCATATACTTCTCTGCCAACACCTCTGTCGTCTGACCGACCCGGAATGGTATAAAGTGGGCCGACTTAGTGAGACGATCAATGATGACCCACACGGCATTATTACCTTTGGGACTACGAGGTAATGCCGTGACAAAGTCCATCGTGATATGCTCCCATTTCCACTCGGGTATTGGCAAAGGTTGCAGAAGTCCAGCCGATCTCTGATGCTCGATCTTAATCTGCTGGCACACCAAGCACTTAGCCACAAATTGTGCTATCTCTCTCTTCATGGCATTCCACCAAAAGTGCTTCTTCAGGTCTTGGTACATCTTGTTTCCTCCAGGGTGTATAGAGTAAGCTGAACTGTGGGCTTCAGCTAAAATCTTCTGTCTCACTTCCCCCTGAGGGACACAAAGTCTATCTCCATAGTACAAGGCACCATCCGGACGAATACAGATATCCGTCCTTAATCCAGCCTCGACTTGATCTCTGAATGTCTGAAGTCTGGGGTCCTCCTTCTGTGCCTCCTTAATCTCCTCCAACAGTGAAGACTGGATCTGTAAGGCCATAAGCTGTCCTGTCTTCTCAGCTCCTCGGACCACCATCAAATCCAATCGGATGAAATCCCGAATCAAGTCCTCCTGCTGAGTGAACTGGACAAGTACTCTGTTCTCTGGCATCCTACTCAAAGCATCCGGGACTGTATTGACCTTGCCTGGATGATATTGCAAGTCAATGTCGTAGTCTGCCATAAGCTCCAGCCACCGTCTCTGCCTCATGTTCAGCTCTTTCTGAGAAAAGATATATTTGAGGCTCTTGTGATCTGTATATATCAGCACTTATCTCCCAGAAGATAGTGCCTCCAAATCTTCAAGGCAAAGATTACTGCCGCCAACTCCAGGTCATGAGTTGGGTAATTCCTCTCATGAGGTTTCAACTGCCGGGATGCATATGCGATAACATGATCATGTTGCATAAGCACGCATCCCAGGCCTTTACCTGAGGCATCACTAAAGATGACCATCCCTCCTCTCCCTGAGGGAGTTCTCAAGATAGGAGCCGAAATGAGCTTCTGCTTCAACTGCTCGAAGGCTGCATCACACTCCTCTGTCCAAATGTACTTCTCCCCTTTCCTGGTAAGCTTCGTCAATGGAGCTGCAATCCGAGAGAAATCCTGGATGAAGCGTCTGTAGTATCCAGCTAGTCCAAGAAAAGCTCTTTATCTCTGTCACTGTCCTCGGGATTGGCCACTCCTTTACTGCCTGGACTTTACTCGGATCCACTGAGATACCTTCTGCTGACACCACATGTCCGAGGAATGCTATGCTGTCCAGCCAGAACTCACACTTACTCCTTTTGGCATGAAGCTGCTCCTGCTGAAGTGTCTGCAACACAATTTTCAAGTGCTCTGCATGCTCCCTCCTGTTCCTTGAATAGATCAAGATGTCATCAATGAAAACAACAACAAACTGATCCAAGAAGGGCGAGAACACTCGGTTCATTAAATCCATAAACACGGCAGGGGCATTAGTGACTCCGAAAGGCATAACAAGAAACTCGTAGTGGCCATATCGGGTCCTGAATGCCGTCTTCAGTATATCCTCCTTCTTCACCCTCAGCTGATGGTAACCCGACTGTAAGTCCAACTTGGAGAATACGCGGGCTCCATGAAGCTGATCAAATAGATCATCAATCCTGGGAAGGGGATACCTGTTCTTGATGGTGACTTTGTTTAACTCCCTATAGTCAATACAAAGTCTCTTGCTACCATCCTTCTTATTGGCCAACAATACTGGAGCTCCCCACGGTGATGTACTGGGCCTGATCAATCCCTTATCTGATAACTCCTGTAGCTGCTTCTTCAGGATTTCCAACTCCGTCGGTGCCATCCTGTACGGAGCCTTAGATATAGGTGCTGCTCCTGGAATAGTCTCGATGGAGAACTCAATCGTCCTGACAGGTGGCAGTCCTGTGATCTCAGCAAATACCTCCGGGAATTCATCCCACACCGGTACCTTCTGCTTCTGAACCTCCGATGAAATGATCTGCTTTCCCTTAGTGGACTTCACTTCTCCACTAAACTGAAACTCAGGCTGAAGGGGAATCCTAAAATTGATCTTCCTCTCTCGACAATCAATCACGGCATAATACTGACTAAGCCAGGTCATGCCTAAGATCACGTCGTACCCCTTAGTGTCGAGTACGAGCATATCTATGGCTAAGACCTTGTCACACAGTTCTACTGGACAGTCAGTACACACTCTAGATGATAAGATCACCCCATTCCCTGTACTTATCTCCCACTTGTGGTCTAAAACCTTAACAGGTATAGAATGGACGGCCACAAAGTTATCAGAAATATAACAGTGGGATGCACCAGAGTCGAATAAAGCGATAACAGGCTTTGAGTATACTCTGATGTTACCTGTAATCACCTCCTCTGAAGCCTCTGCCTCAGCCTCTGTCAGGTTGTAGGCCTGACCTCTGCCTCGTCCGACTGCTGTTCTGCCTCCCCTCTGCACTGGACGAATCATGTGCTGTGGAGGAAGGGGTGCTCTCCTCACCACTGGCCCCTGGTCCTTCTGCCCAATTGGTCCTGGCAGCACTCTCTGTCCACTGGGTCCTGGAAGTCCTGGCAAGGGCTGGTTGGCCATCCCGAATCTCCGATGGTGTGGACAAGTCTCTACTGCATGTCCTCGAGACCCACATATCAAACACAAGCCGTTTGCCCTCCGGCAATTTGGTTGAGTGTGCCCTGGCTTCTGACAGAAGTTGCAGAAAATAGATGATTGGGCTGCCTGGTAGGGAGCCGGTCTGAAGGGCTGCCTCTGCATCTTCGCCGCTCTAAATGGGATTCCTCTTCCCGTAGGCACAAACGGCCTCTTCATGACCTGATTTCCCATCTGAGTCTCTTTCTCCTTTTCAAACCCACGCTCCACCTCTCGAGCGCTGGTAAGAACCTCTGCATATGTCTTCAAATGTTGGGGCATGAGGTACATCTGAATCTTCATCTGAAGACCCTTCTGGAATCGGCTTGCACGCTTCACTTCATCTGTGACCATATATGGCGCGAAACGGCTGAGTCTCAGGAAGTCTGCGGCGTATTCGTCCACCGACTTGTTTCCCTGCTGGAGGCTAATGAATTGCTCCTCCATCTCTTGCTGCGCCGTATCAGGAAAGAACCGGCTGTAAAAACTCTCTGAGAAGGTCTTCCAAGTGATGGGCTTCTCCAAGCGGGCCTCCTCCGCAAGCCACCAAGTCCGAGCTATGTCTTTAAGCTGGATCTTGGCTACTTCTACCCGATCCTCCTTCGGTACACGGGCGGCATTCAGCAGGTCAGCAGTGTCCGTCAACCACTGCTCAGCCTCCAGTGGTTTCTCTCCTCCAGTAAAGATAGTTGGCTGCAGCCGTCGGAAATCGGACACATTCCCAGGCCTTTGTCCTTTTGGGGCCGCTAGCTCTTGCCTAAGGAGCTCGGTCTGCTGTTGTTGGTTCTCCATCTGCTTCTGCTGATTGTCCATTTGCTGCTGCTGGTACTGTTGCTGGTTATTCATCTGCTGCTGCTGATTCCCTAGCATAGTCTGAATGATCTGGAGGACATCAGCATTCTCTCCTCCTCCTATTGGTCCATTCGGGACTTGCCCGACGTTGTTACGACCTGAGCGTCTCTCCATCGAATGATAACTGGAATTGGAAACAATGGAAAGGAGTTCAGGATATGAAGGAATTGATCAAAGAAGGAAGCAAGACGGACTCTATAACTTTGTACATTATAGTTGGCACTAGCAAATACTAGGATTTGCCACTTGATTGTACTTTAGGTTTGAGAGCCTAGGCTCTGATACCAACCTGTAACGCCCCGATCCTGGCGGATACGGACACGTCACCGCGACGTATATACGTAGGTCAGAACTGCCCCCACATATATACGCTAAGCGAAAAAGTACAATATAATCCAGAAACAGAGTATAACACAAGCGTGATATATTCATATATGCCAACAATAGAGTACAAGTACAAAGTTATACAAGTTATGAACTGATACACTTTACAAGTGTTTTGTTTCACAACCAAGTCCAAAAGAATATACACAAAGTCTACACAAATGCTCACATAAGAGAAGGAAATCCTGTGAGCCAAAAGAAATGGTACGGCACTGGAGGAACTAGAGCTGGTTGGCCTGCTCACTGAAGTACTCTTGGTCCTCAGTGGATGGATCCACTTCGTTCCAAGTCTCGGGATCTGAATATGCAAATCCACAGAATCAAGACATATCATAATAACGAGATATGGCCAACTGGCTAATGGACATGAGTAAATAAGATATAGCAGTATAAAGGTAGAGCATGAAATTCCAAAGTCCTAAAACAATACATCTACAATTAATGTCTTAATTTTATTACTTATTTCATTGTGATATCTAGCTATGTGGTCCAGCGTCCCAGTGCACATAGATCCATATCCCAATAAAACAAGGGGGTTATTGGAAATCAGCGGTTGTATCGAAGAACTATGTTTACAGTGGACCCCGTACATGCCCGGGATAACGGTCCATGATTGTTCCGTTGCTTGTAAACGGAAGCCAGCCGCTAGGCCAAACAGTAGAGTCTTATTTGTATGCTCTTGTCATGACTTGATTCCTGAATAGGGAGCAAGCTCTCCCCTCGGTCCCCTGGTGTACCGCAGGTTAGACCGGAACATGAGTTGCACAACATTTCCTAAAACCACTGTAAACACGAACACAATCGATATCCGCATGGTCTCCCCCGGACCCAATATAAGTTGATCTATTTTATACAAAAGTCAAGTCTATCATGCTTGGTATAAGTGATAGCATGATAAGGTGGAGATATACAATTTAATTAACAAGTCCTACATGAAAATACATGGTAACATGTCATGAAGTATATGTCATGAGATCCTGCAAGTAACATGTCATGTGGTATCAATTATGAAGCATAAACAATACTAGCATATCATACATGTATCATGTTTAGACCAAAATCAGAAAAGAAAACAACTGAGTTAACCAGCCAGAATTAGTCGACTAGAGGTAGTGATTAGTCGACTAATAGGGGTCATCAGTCGACTACTAGTCCGCAGGAGTCGACTAAAATGATTTCCAGAGAGTTTTGAAATCGACTAGGGTTGGAAGGGTAGTCGACTAGGGTCTATAAGTCGACTAATAGACACGCAAGTCGACTAGAATTGTGATATAGAAAATTGGGATTATTTCTGGGACATGTTAGTCGACTAGGGTACTATGTATAGTCGACTAGAGGTCTCTGGTCGACTAATAATTTGGGATAAGTCGACTAGAGCCGAGAGTTGATATTTTTTTTGGTTCAAGGAAAATTAGTCGACTAGGGGTCAAAATGTAGTCGACTAGGGTAGTCTAGTCGACTGGTAATTGGGTCTTAGTCGACTAAAACTGTGAAATTCAGAAAAGCTACGTTTCAACTAAAGAGGGTTAGTCGACTAGGTCCTAGATCAAGTCGACTAATACTGGGAAAAACAGAAAACAGAATAGAGATTCTGATGGTTGTTTGAATGGCTAAAAATACGATTTTTATGGCACAAGAAAACATGAATGATCAACACAAGCATACTAGGAAGTAGTCTAGCCTTGGTGAGTAAATATACTCACTTCGATAGGTTATGTGGGGCTTTACACGTTCGAAGAGATAGAAATCGACGAAAAGCACCAACGCGATTCTTGACGATATCGCGGACGATCCTTAACCAAGTTGCTTGAGATGGAGAGGAAGACCTAGGGTTTGCTTTGGAGAAGGAAAGGGAAGTTGATTTCTTGGTGAAGTGAAAAAGAGAAAAGAATTGTAAAGGAAGGATTTATATAGGATTTGATTTTTGTAAAGGAGTTGCAATTAAAGAATTGGAGAGGGGTTTTATGCAAATAGGGGTGATGGGGTGTCTCCCTTGGCCAATGGTGGCCGGCCATGGAGATGAAGAGTTAATGAGGGCATTAATGAGGAAGTGGGTGGGATTTTAGATATTTGGAAGAGATATTTGTTGGAAAGAAAAGAAGGAAGGAAAAAGAAAAAGGAAAAAGGAGAAGAAATTATAAAAAGAGAAAATATTTTCTCTAACTCGAAAAATTAAAATATTGAAAACACGGGTTCCCGAGTTTAAATCGAGAATGCGGAAAACATTTCGGAAAATACCGAAATCGTCCGAAATTCAAGTATCTCGGAACGACTCGTAAATTTTACCAAAAATCAATAATAATACATGAAGACTAATAGTGAAATCCGTTTGAAGAATTACTTTATAGTTTTGGAACTAAAAATCCCGGAACCGGAAAAATACCGACTCCGTTGGAATTTTCATAAAATCATAAAATTCTAAGAAAAAGAATGTAGATAGAAAATATGATTCTAAGAGATAATGCCTAAAGGGCTTTCTAGAAATTCCTAAAGGTTGGTGAAATAAAAATTCGGAAATCGATCAGCGACACTGGTCGACACCGGTTTTGAAGAAATTCATTTTAATTTTAGAAAATTCCAGAAAATCACATAAAATCTAATATATAAGAAAATGATATTTGAAATTGAAATTGGATAAATACGAAAGGTAAATCGGAAAATACGGCTGAAAAGCTGAAT
Source organism: Agave tequilana (assembly GCA_038442645.1). Taxonomy (NCBI): domain Eukaryota; kingdom Viridiplantae; phylum Streptophyta; class Magnoliopsida; order Asparagales; family Asparagaceae; genus Agave; species Agave tequilana. The sequence continues at coordinate 28,048 of JAVJIF010034009.1, read as the reverse complement.
ACGCAACAAGGTACGTATTCTGGAAACGAGGTATTACACTAAAGGATTGGGATGTATATTTAAAAGATTTAGAGAGATAAGAAAAAATCTAACTGAAGATCAAGAGATAAACAAATATTTATCTCCAACCTTATCAAAGATCTTTTCTGTTGTCAAGTGATTTTGTCCATATCTCTAACCTTATTCCCAACCTTATCAGAAGATCTTTTTTGTTGAGATAGCGATTTGATCTCATCCTCAAGCGCGCTCTCCCCTCCCTATTTCTCCTATAAATACCTGCAAATTCAGAGGTAAAACAGATGATCAAGCAGAGAATAGAATAGATTTTTTTTATAGGTTTAACTCAGGTTTTTCTTTCTCTTTTAAATATAATTTTTATTTTTTTATGTAACTATGATTGAAGAATTGTTTCATGGGAGAACAAGGGTGATGCTTGTACTAAGAGTGATACCGGTGTAAGTATTCTTCTTTTCTTTCATTGTTATTCAATTCAATCGAAGTTTCTTTTCTACTCTTATTTTTGTTACTTCTTTCTTCTGTGTTTGTGAATCCAAATGACTCTAATAATTTCGAAGTTGTCTCGCCCTTGTAAGTGTCATTGATGGCCTACGGTAATGAACAACCATTTCTATGGTAATATAGCTTACACCTTCATTTCGTAGTGTAGATCAGGAATAGGGAAGATCTCATATGTCATGCGTCGCTCGCCTTTAAGCAAAGATACATCGTTGACAAGGATTTCAGGTAAGTCATTAACCGAAAGAGGTAGGTAGGTTCTTTAGTTTTCTTTTTCTTTCTTTTAATCCTTAGTTTAGATCATCATCGACTCTCAACTCTATTCACTTTTTCACTTTTTTTTGTATAATTTCATTTTCTATTTCTCCATCTACTCCAGCCTACCACTTTTACAATTTAACATAACTTATTTTTCTTTTCTTTTCAAGAACTGAAAGAAGAACTTTAACCATTTTTTGAACAAAAGAGAACTTACAAAATGCTTCCATCACTAGTCCCTTCTTGTGGATCACGACTCGCATAGCCACTCGCTATAGTGATAGTATTGAGTACTTGCACTTCTGTTCTGTATTCCTGAAATTCTGTATTTTCTGTGTACATGTTTGAACTCAATTAATTTTTAGCGCCGTTGTCGAGGAGGGACGGTAAGTAACTCTCTTTTTAAATTTACATTTTGGTTAACTTTCTTTTTTGTTCTTGATGTGCAGTGATAAATATCAAGAAAATTTTTCCTGTATTGGATATATAAGTGGCCTTGGACTCTGCTCAAGAAACCAGAACCCAGAAGCCCTCAGATTTGCTACAAACCCACGACAATCTGAGTGAACTACTAATATATTTTTTTACAGGTTAGTTGAATTGCGAAGTTAAGTTTTTGCAGCTATTTATTTTCTTGTTTAACTCATTGTACATACTTTTTAATCTCAACAGTAAATTGATGATTGTTAAATGCTAAAAATGGTTTAAACTTTGCATTTAGGCATTTATCTAATTTCGTTTACATTTTACATTACTGTTGAAGAGTGCTGGAGCAAAGGTACGTGTGCATAGCACGTAGTATAGGAACACTTTTGAATTGTTTACATTGCTTAAGTGTTGCTTTTCATATATATGTACACGTTGCACTAAATTGAATTAGGGGTCTATCCTATAAACAAGATAAGGTGGGGCAGTCATTACCTAAGGGGAAAGTTGATTAGAATTTGACTGTTGTCAAAATCGGTGTCAAAGGTTGAGGATTGAGAGGCGAAACTTCGAAGGCTGGTGGTTTGGCTAAATTTGGCCCTTTGATTTTTAAGCGTGGATACCTCCCACTAATCTTGCCCCCTACCTGACCGATTAACTTGTGGTCAGATTCTGCAATATACCCCCCTGTGGATAGTCTAATCAGTTAGGAGTTGTCTAGGTCTAAGGTTTACTCTAACTTAGACTAGATTTTTCTCTTTTGTTTATTTGTTTGTTTTTCTTTATTTGTTTTTGACATTTCTTATGTGATATGGCTTATAATAACAATGTTTTCAATTTTAATGGTAATCCATATTACACACTGACCTCTTTTTTGAATATTATTAACCTGACATATCATAACTTTAATTAACCAAATATGCCGGATTGGTCTTATCCGAGTCAATACATGCCCTGTTGGCCCAAAAGGTCATTAGTCCTAGTTTTGATGATAACAAATCATATGTAGTTAGGTATTAACAAAATTGTTTAATTAAGTTTCAAGGAAAAACATATGTTGCATTTCGGTCACAAGACTCACGCATTTGGAAGCCAAGAAGATTTAGTTCCCAGAGCCTAGCACACTAGAAGAGTTCAAGGATCAAGCAATATCAAGAAGACTATTTCAAGATTTGTATTTTTACCTTTTCCATTTTAGTTAGGATTTATAGTCTTTTGTCAAAACCAAGACAAAAGAAGTTGATAGCTTTTGGGATTGTCACACACACACACACACACATATTTCATGTCTCGTTGTGTTTTTCAAAACAAAATTTATTACCTGGTTTCTTACCGAGTTTCAGAAAAACAGAGTTTCAGAAAATCAGGTTTCGAAAAAACAAGTTTTGAAAAAACTAGTTTTTGTTTTAGAAAAGAATTTTTATCAAAATATAGTTCTAATCTATTTGGTATTGATCTATGATCACACTCTAGTTATTCAAAGCCTTAGAACTCTATTTTGTATCTATTTATCAAAAGAAAATTTATTGGAAAAAGATTGATTTTGTAAAGATACCCAAAAACCTATTTTGGCCCTCAGCCGGTCGACCGCTGGCAGAGCAAAACTGCTCTGTCGGTCGACTGGGCGGTCGACCGACATGCACCAAAGTGCAGCCGTGCACTTCAGTCGACCAGCCGGTCGACCGGAAGCAAGAACATTGCTATCTGTTTGTTCCGGTTGACCGGCCCGGTCGACCGACAGAGAGTTTCACTCTCTGTTTGGGATCCACGGTCGACCGCTTTTCCCAACGGTCGGAAATCCGACCATTAGCGGTCGACCAACCGGTCGACCGGCAGCAGAAAATTCTGTTTACTTGGCTCCCAACGGTCAGATTCATTTTTGTTTTTAGTTGAGTCTTGCCCTAACGGATCTATTGAGTTTTCTAACCTTATTTTCATCCCCTATAAATAGTGGGACTATGAAACAACTTAAGAACAAGATTTACAAGCCTTATATCAAAGTTTTTCATAGTTTAACCTCTTTGCAAAAGATTTTCTCTTGAGCCAACTATATTCAAAATTTGGTGTTTTAGCTTGAGCCCTTTCCTCTACTTCTCTACTTGCTATTTGCACTACACAATCCCAAGTGTTTCACTTTCTCATCTTGGTTGTAGGGTTGTGCTTGTGAGCTACCTTTGTGGTCAAGTGTTGATCACCATTTTCTTCAATTGAGAAGTTGTAGAGGTTACGGCCTCGAGCGAGTTAGTGAGCTCCAAGTTGGTGTTGCGGTACCGTGAGAGAGGACAAGTGTGTCCGAAGAGTTCTAGTGAGAACTTGTAACCGATTGACGATCCAGTGGGATCAGTTATAGTAGAAATCATTCATCGTGTTGAAGGCAAGGACATAGAGTAGTGGCTCGAACCTCGAAACATATGCTTGTGTTTGCGATTGTCTACTATCTCTCTAAACTCTACTCTCTCTCTCTTTACTTGCACTTATATTGCTTACTCTTTTGGAAGATCTATCTAATTGTAATTGCTTATTGCTAGTTTATTTTTAATTCCGCATTATTTACCTTTACGTATAGTCATCACCTATTCACCCCCTCTCTAGGTGATTTTCAATTGGTATCAGAGCCTAACCCTAGCTTTTGGTTTAACCACCTTAGGGAGATCCTCTTTATTTGGCTACATTTATTTGTTGCATCTGTTATCTGTTTGTGCACTAACTTGTTTTCATGGAATCACTCGACTTATCTAGCATCAAGTCCCCACCCAAATTTGATTGGTTGAACTTCCCTATTTGGAAGGTCAAAATGAGCCTATTCCTAAAGTCCCTAAGAGTTAGAGTTGCCAAATCCATTACCAAAGAATTTGTTGAATCTCACGGTGATGAGGATACATGATCCGAAGCAACCGCTAGGGACTATGAGGCCAATGCTAGAGCCCAATATGCACTTACACAAGCATTAAATGAAGATGATCTTTCTCGTATGATTAATTACAAATCCGCTTATGAAGTTTGGAATGATCTTATCATTACTCATGAGGGGACGTCGCAAGTCAAGAGATCCAAATTGACTTGCTCCGTTCTCAATATGAGAATTTTTATATGCTTGATAATGAAAGTATAGATGAAATACTCACTCATTTCACCAAGATCACTAATGCTTTATCCTCTTTAGGTGACAAGATTGATAATGACCAAAAGATCCGAAAGGTCATTAGAGCTCTTCCCAAATCTTGGGAAGTCAAGGCAACCACCCTCAAGGAGCTAAACGATAGGGAGGAGATGGACTTCTCCGGCTTCATCGGTAATCTCAAAACCCATGAGATGAAAATGAAGGTGAGAAAAGAAAGGGAGGCTCCAAAGAAGAAAGTAAAAGCCTTCAAGGCGACTCCATCTTCCTTTGATGAAGAAGAATCATCAGAAGACTACGATGAGGACTTTACCATGCTCATTAGAAAAGTGGGCAAGATGTTCTACAAGAAAGATAGACAAAGCAACTTCCGAAGAGGAAGACCTCAAGAAAGACTTAAAAAGAAAAGGGAGGAAACGGTTCTGTGCTTCCATTGCAAAAGAACGGGTCATCTAATTGCGGATTGCCCCTCTTTACAAGCTACAACCTCCAAGAACGTGTAAAATAAGAAGAAGGTGATGGTGACCATGTGGGATGACTCGGAGACGGAATCCGAAGAGGAGATCGACACCGCACACATGTGTTTCATGGCACATGGTGATGCTAAGGTAAACTTAGAAAACTCTTTAGAAGATGAGGATTTGACCATAGATGAATTAGCACAATTTTTTGAAGAATTACAAAATAGATATGAAATTTCCCTTGCTTAAAATAAAAAGTTGAAAAAGGAAAATGATTTATTAAAGAACAAATTTAAGATTGTTTTAAATGAGAAAAATGATTTGTCAAAATCTTTTGAGAAAATGAAAATGGATTTTGAAAAATATAAAACTGCTTATAAGGGTAAAAGCCCAAGTATCACTAATAATAAAAATGAATTTTTGAAAATTCAAAAACGCATTGAGGTTTTGGATACTACTTTAAAAAAGTATGCATTTGATATGAACAAATTTGTATCTATATTTCTCAAGGGAAAAACCCAAAGGAAACACACTCCTCATGCATCAAACACACACCATGAAAAGCATGCACACTTACATCAACACAAGCATGCATTTATATATGGAAAAATATATACTTGTGCTCATTGTGGCCGTAAAGGCCGTTTGGCTAAATTTTGTTATGCAAAATTAAGCATGATAAATAAAAATGTTTGAATTCGAGAAAATACTAACCCTACAGGACCCAAAAAGATTTGGTTACCAAAGGACACGCCAAACTTAATTGATTCAGATGTGTTGTCCTCCTCCAAGACTTAGGAGAAGATAGTGCCCGGGTGGTGGATGCATCAAAGCTTAATGAACAAATCGTCACTTGCATCGCTATCAAAGAGGCACCTATTTTGGAGATTGCCCTTGGTTTGGTAGCTTCTCCACTTGAGAATTTTATTTCTAACTAGACCTATACATGCATAGGATTTGCTAGTTTCATTTTGTGATAATATGCTTTAATTATGTAGACTTGCATATCCTTAATTTTTTTTTTTTTTATATCTTGACTCTAGTTAAGATTGTGTATTTAGTTTGCTTTTATTTCTATTCTAGCCATATTTTATTTGTCCATGTATCAAAGATTTTTTTTGGTTAATAAATATTTTTATTATCAAATATGAAAATTTATTTAACCATAATTAAGCAAGTAAATGGAGATAGCAATTGCGCGCCTCAACTCTTACCTAGAGGAATGTCGAGGAGAAGTTCAGAACCCCTAAAGGGGTATTCGGCTTCAATATCTCAAATTTATTGCTTAATTATTAAAATAAAAAAAAAGAAATATGTTGTTAATAATAATAAAATAAAATAAAATAAAATTTTATGTGTTTTCCATGCCTATTAAAATTTTAACATTGTTTTCATGTTTTATATGTAAAAATATATTAGTCTCTAATTTCCTTTTAAAAGAAAATTAAAATTTAAATCAAAAAAAATATTTTTAACTTTTTTGGGATGTTATAGTCGACCGAGTTAGCCTGTCATAGGCCCGGTCGACCGATCTAACCTGGAACACAAAAAGAAATTTTCTGCCCGAAGCCAGTCGACCGACTTAAACCGAGTTTGCTCTCGGTTTGTGGTCGGTCGACCGGGCGGTCGACCGGGAGTCGGGTAAGCTGTTTTTTCACCTGGTTTTTAAAGCCCTAAATTCTCAAATCCCCTCATCTTCTCTTCCCAACGACTTCTCCTTTCTCCCCTCTTCAATTCTCCTCCTCCCAAACCTAATCCAACCCATTAAAACTCTTCCAAATCCAAAATTTCTTCCACAAAAATTGTCAAAATCCTTCTCAGGCTCCAGATCTGCAATTTTTAGGGATTTTTCTTGGATTCTGAGGTATAACCAAAATTTTCCTTAATCTCTTCAATTCTCTTTATTATTCTTGTTTATCCATCTTTATTTCGTGCTATCATCCTGTTTAATCCTTCATCATGTCCAAAAGATCCAGATCTTAGAAGGGAAAAACCCCTGAATCATCATCCAGCCCCTTTATCTCCCAAAATGCATCTCACAGATTTACTATTATCCACAATAAAAATGTCATCTCTGATAGGACTGTGGTGCTTAGTAATTTTAAGCACCTTAATATTGCAAATATCTTGAGTACTAGTTCACTTGAGCATTTTGTCACCATGAAAGAACCAGTTTACCCTGAACTAATCCATTATTTTTACTCTAACCTGTCTTTCCAAAATAATCATATCAGTCTAGAGTTTTGGGCAAAGAGAAAAATATTTCTCTTGATAAATTTTCTCATCTTCTACACCTCTCCTGTGAGGGGGTAGATGTTTATAATGTGGATCTTCATGAATTTGCTTATCCTAACGGTGAGTCTGCCCACACCGCCTCCATTTTGCTTCACGATGATGATAACCCCGCTTTAATCGTCCAAGTCTTAGCTAAAATCGTTTTCTATAACCTCTTACCAAAATCAGGAGAGTATAGTCACGCTTAGGGTTCTGCGCCTCTTCTGATCTATTGCCTTCTGAAAGGCATTAGAATAAATGTTCCTAAACTCATCATCGATTACATGACGTCCGATCATCTTCTAGTCCCAAATCGGTACTTGCCCTTTGGGATGCTTATTACACGTCTTCTAAAGCAACTCAGATTCGATCTTTCCACTGAACGGTCTATTGAACCGTCAGTTGACATCAACAGCACTCTCCTTAAGAGGATGCATGTTAGGGAGCGTGCTCCGCTCCTCAGCACCAGCCTATCTTTCCTGCTGTTACTCCAGGATCTTCTTCTGCTTCCTTTGATCCATATCATGCTCTCTCCACTTAGCTTTGGGAGTACAACTAGCAGGTGTCTGCTTAGATGACTGCTCACTTTTAGCGGCTAGAACAGTGAGTGGACAATGATCTCAACCACATTTGTGATTCCATTCGCTATATGCAGACATGCGTCCATGACATCTACAATAGGAGCACTTGGCCGGCTCCTCTTTCGAGTGGTCGCTCACAGCCACTTCCGCCCACGGGTCCTTCTTTCGATGCATGGGTTCCTCCTCCTGCTGTTCCTGAGGCACCAGCTTTCCCAGAAGACCCTGATTTCCAGGAGGGTTGACCCCTTTTGTTGATGACAAAAAGGGGGAGAGATATTTTGACGGAGTTATTTGAGGGTTTGAGGGAGTTAGTTTTTTTTTTTTTTTTATGTTTGGAGTTTCTACTTTCTGTATTTGGATATATAGTTTGTTTGTTTTATGAACATATGCATCGTGTGTTTGTGTGTATTTGGTTTTTGAGGTTGGCATGAACCTCTAAGCATGTATGGACATATTTATTTCTGATATGGCGGTTATCCTTATTGTCTCTATGTGGTATACTCTTTTATAACTCAGTATCTGTGTTATGCATAGATGGTTGGCGTATGAGTCTAACTGTTATATCCTTTATATATGCTTTTATTATGCATTTTGCTCTTTTATGTCTTATTCTTATATATGCATGTGTTAAGGGGGAGCTTTACTTGAAATCTCTTCCCAAAATATTTGTAATAACTCCATATATTTTGTCATCATTATTGACACTTAAAAAGACAAGATTCTTACTGGCCTGAACAATGTCTAAACTTGTTGACATTTACAAAAGACAAGTGACAGACAAGCTGGCGACCAATTTTCACCCATCTCCAAGGGATAAGGAAGCAACTTGGACTCCACTGATCCATCAAGCAGACAGTGAGCCCGGATTGTCTCTAAACAGACCTCAGCAGGTCTAAGATGCTAGCACTTAGCATCACATGAGCCCAAGGGGATAGCCTCGCCTGAGAGGCTAAGATCATCCAACTTCGCCTTGAAGCCATTCAAAGCTCCGCCAGGAAGCTAACTTATAGCTTCGCCTGAACTGCTGAAGCGCAACTCCGCAGAGAGAGTTAGCTTCGCTTGAAGCCACATGCAACTGCGCAGAAAGGGTATATGGTAGCTTCGCCACAGACGGCATCTAGCTCCGCCGAAGAGCTTTCTTCTGACTTCGCCAGATACTGCCTCCAGCTCCGCTATGAGTTCAAAGTGGGCAGCGCCGCTGCTGGTCTGCTATGGTCAACCTTTGACCAATCAAATCTCCAGATGAGATCAGATCTAATCAGGATTGAGATCAAATCCAATCAAGATCAAATCTGAGATCAAATTTGGCAGTTGATTGCCACAATCTCTTGACTCTTCTAAAACGAGTAAGAAGATCAGGGGAAATCCTCCAACGATATGGAAAGGATCAAAACAGATCAAGAGGATCAACCGACCTGCCATTTCTAGCTTCGCAGAAGCTGATCCTAGCCTCGCAGCAAGGCTACTTTCCAGATTTAAACAAATTTGATTCAATCTGTTTTCATATTTTCAAGGGACAATTATACCCCTGCTCTCCCTATAAATAGCCCACCAGGGACACAAGGAGAAGAGCTCAAGAAGAGGTAGAGATCACGCACAGGCGCAAGAGAGGACGACTTCTGAAAGAGAGAGAGAGAGGGCTCCACAAGCAGAGACTTCTTCACGACGCACCGTGCGCACAAGAATTCAGAGACTTTTAGAGAATTGCTTCTCTATTCAGGGTGCTGATACCCTAAATACCTTCTTCTCAAGGAATCTCCAGAACCAGGCAAGAAGGAATTCCTAAGATAAGGCGGTTTTGAGAAGCAACAATAAGGTTCTACCAACCTTTCGTTCTCTGATTCCCCGAACTAGGCGAGAAGGGAATCACATCGCTCGCATCGTCAAAGGGATAAAGTGGTCGCGCGCTAACCAGACTCCTATCGACACACTTCTCCAGAATCTCTGAGGAGATCTACTTGTAATCTTTTTAAGAATACTTGTAATTTAGCTCCTCAACTCTTTTTATTGTAAGGTTTCCCCTTTGCAAATCCTATGGAAAACAAGATGGCGACTCCGCTGGGGAAGAAATTCTCCACTGCCGAGAATCAAGTGTCGCAATGCGACGAACAGACCTTCGGGTCTAACTCTGAATTCAGAAAAGCCGGTGCAGCAGAGCCTTTCTGGCTAAATCTTTAAGGAAAGTCTCTGCGGAGATAGAAAAGGTTCTCTGCGAACCTACTGCGGTTCTCTGGCGCAACAAGGAAGCACGCCCGCAGTCTAAGTCCTTCACTTTCGAGAACCTGGTAGTTCAATTCGACCAAGGAAGATTTGAAGAAGTCCTCTCTGGGGGTGGTCTAATGCTTCGAGCACGGAAGCATATAAAGGTCTCCATGACCAGGGTTTCGAAGCAGATCCAGAAGCAGAATTCTGTCAACACCCTTCAGCCTCGCGTGTGGCTAATCAGGTTCCTTGCGAACCTAAGTATCCTCTGCCAAAGCGGATGTGGGGGCCTAAACAGAAGTCTCTGGCCGAAGCCTCAGGCGTAGCTACGCCAAAATCGCGTCTCTCTCGCGAAGAAAAAGGCAAGATGCCTGTCTGCTCCAACAATGCTGCCGGTCGCGAAGTCACGACGACAATCATACCGTCGCCCAATTCAAAAGCAGCATCGCCTTGCGCCAGCCTTGTTCTCATGAGCAAAACTACAGTACCACAGCGTACGCGCAGGGTTCATGACCGCGAAGCTAGAGCCAAAGTACCATCTGAGGCTAATTGCCTTCGCAGCAGCATAGCGGGTAAAGCACCACAGCGTGCTCCGCTCTCCGATTCGTCAAGCGCTAAACTCGCGCTTGGTGGCGAAGGTAGAACGAAGCACTATTCAGTGCTAATCCCTTCTGCAGGGATAAAAGGATCAGGACATCGTCCTATGTGCGATCCAAAAGAGCCTGTGTGCTGGATTGTTTAGGCCCAAGTGGGTCTGATCTGCAGGAATTGTTGACAAATAAACAAACCTCTTCCTCCTGTTGTCAACAAGTGGGATGTCAGTTGGTGACAGTCCACTCGGTCCATTGCCGACTAGGACCAAGCCTCGCCACTTCTCCAGGCCGACGATCAGTTTTTGATTGACTATCGGTACAAGCCCCGGTGAAACATCATAAAAGGAGCGTCTTGCGAGACCTACCCTCCGCATCCGTCAACATGACCGGGAGAGGACAAGAGCTGCGCAGGGGCAGACAAGCGTCCGACGATACTCCCTACAGCTCCCCATATCCAGATTATAGCCCAGGCTTGGGCGAAGTCTTGGTGCATGAAGAGGGTGTTTTCCGAAACACCAGATCTAGGGTGGCGATACCCTACAGTTATGAACAGCCTTCTTCCTCGACGGCAGTAGCCTCACCAGAGCCAAGGAGAAGATCAGTCCAATTATCTGATGAAGAAGATAAAGATAGCGGGTATGCTTCTTCGGCGACAGTCAGCTCAGTGCGAACAGACAGAGCATCAGTCAATATGGCTGATAATGCTAACGACGACCTTCGTCGACGTTTGGAAGCTCAGGAACAAACTTCCAAAACCCAGCAAGAGGCTCTGGACAACATTCAACAGATGCTCGCTCAACTCCTCAGTAACCGGAATAACAATGATGCGGGAGCAATCACGACGAGGAGGAACATTTTAGCAATGACCAGCCAAAGACGGAGAAATCCAAGGAGGGTTCTTCTTTAGACGCTGAAGTCCTTAAGGGCCTCCAAGCTCAAATTGCATCCCTAACTCAGAGGGATGAATTACAGAAAGTAGGGGCAGTCCGTCCTTACCATTGGAGTGGGATTCAGTGCCATACCCACCAAAGTTCAAAAACCACAACGTTGCATACGTATGATGGTAAAAGTTCACCAAATCAGCACATCTACTATTTCCGGTCTCAGACTGGTAATGTTATAGACAATGATACTATCATGGCTAGGCTGTTCATTGGCACCTTAAAGGGGGTAGCATTTGACTGGTTCTAAAGTCTCCCTCCGGGCTCTGTCAATTCTTGGATCGACCTGGAAACCCGATTCCTTTCTCGTTTCTATGAGGACGATACCGAGGTAACCATGGACAAGCTCCTCTCCACCGTACAAAAGAAAGGCGAATCTGTCCGTGACTATATTGAGCGGTTCAGAAATCTGTCTTTGATGTGCCCAGCAGGGATGCCATTACCCATGCTCTTACAGACATGCAGGCACAACTTCTTGGACCAGGTAGAAGTTCGCATGGGGGCTGTCAAAGCCCACACCTGGAAGGAATTGGTCGAACAAGCTGAGATAGCCGAAAAGTCGGCTAAAAAGTTCGAACCATCCGCCCCTAAAGGCAAATGGGGTATGAACAATAAAGGACGTAGCGACATGGCGCAGTCTTCTCAAGCCAAAAGGAAGAGACTATGTCCGTAGAATTGTCCGGGGACGTACAGTCGAAGGCCAAGAAGAGCAGCTTCAATAATCAGGAGTCTAAGTTCCCTCCAAAACAGTACTCCTTCAGAGACGATCAGGTGGTTATGATATTCCATTTGCTCCACAAAGGGAATAAAATGAAGCTGCCAGATGCTCGACGTCCCAATGAGATAGGACGCACGAATGATCCCAAATATTGTCTCTATCACAGGATGATTCACCATCCTACCGACAAGTGCTATGTCCTCAAGGACAAAATCCAAGCCTTGATCGACGCTGGAGTCCTGACACTAAAGTCAGAGCAGAAGAAAGTCACTGCCAATATGGTGACCCTCGAGTTCGGCAAAACCCCAAAGGTCACAGTTCCTGACGGGACTTATCCAGTCCCTGCACCACGGTTGGAAGTCAAGCATCCTCCAGCTAAAACTCAAGATAATGAGGGTCTGGTTCCCTTAACATTGGAGACAGGGGAAGTCATGTGGATACACCCAGATCTCGTCCAAGACGTGCAGTGGGATTCAAAGAAGCCCAAGTCAAAGGGCAAATCTTGCAATGTCATCTCCATCCTGCCAGACGACGGAAATCTTACGTCAGCTTCCCTCAGTGATTCAGAAGGAGAAAAGCATGCTTGCACAACGTAGGCCGATGTACCTCAGCCGACGGGTACTCGATCCGGAAAATCATACTTAAAACAGTATGAGAAAGCTACTGACGAGACACAACAGCAAACAACGTCAGTACAAATACCAGCATCCGCTCTAGTTCAACCAAGGAAAAGAGAAGCCTAAAGAGGTCCGATTCGACCATGTCCTGAAGAAGCCTTCAGGCCCAGGGCTCGACATGCCCTTTCGTTTTGACATATTGGCTCAGCTCGCTAATATCCCAGCTTGTATTACAATACACGAGCTCCTTCGTCTCTCAAAAGAGACAAGAGAAGCACTCAGGGATGCGCTGGCTAATTCAGAATCATTCCTGACATGCATGCCAGAGGTCCCTAACGATGACGCTCAGTCTTTGCCCAGAATGTCATCACGTACAATCAAAGGTGCCCGCTATTACCTTCACAGCGGAAGATATGCTTCTCAAAGATAACAAGCACGATCGACCTCTGTACTACACCGAATATATCGGTTCAACATGCATTGAAAGAGTACAAGTCGACCCGGGGTCCGCACTCAGCATCATCCCCAAAAGGTTACTTTACTTCCTCGGTATACCGCTGTATAGGTTGTCCGCAACTACCACTACAATATACGGTTTCAATGCCGGGAGTAGTCATCCACTTGGAAAGATTCGACTCCGTTGCCGAATCGGGAGCCTGAAGTCAGAAGTGACATGCTATGTCATTGACGCTGACACATCATATAACCTGCTGCTAGGACGACCATGGATCCACGCCAACTGGATCGTTCCCTCCACTCTGCACCAATGCTTCAAATATGTTGAAGATGACGCGACAGTACGAACTGTCTTTGCTGAAAAGCAACCCTTCAAAGGGGTGAAAAATTACTTCACTGACGCCCTCCTGTATCAAGAGACCGGTGAAGCATCTAAAGAACCATTGCCAGATGGTGATGAAAGTGGCAATGAGGCGGATTCAGAATCTGAAGCAGGCATGCCAGCTATTTTGATTGGCGAACCAATTATAGCATGTCTTAATAATCCCCAATGTAATACTCCTTCAGAAGATGAAGGTGAATGGGTAATTAATGATAATATTTCTTTCGATTATCCTGCGAGCGTTGGGCTGTTTAAATCCATTACGGATAGCTCTCTGCACATGCCTTTGCATAAACCAAGTGCATCCAGTACACCCATGGAAGCTATAGAAGGGGCCACGCTAGTGATCCCTCCGTCCAAAGAAGGTCAGTTACCGATAATCTTCGGTAGAACCCAACCATGGGGATCCATAACTGCAGATTCGGATTCAGACTCAGACACTCCACAATTCTTCCATTACACGCAACCTGCGCGCCATATTATGAAGAAAATGGGATACGACCTAAAGCATGGAGAAGGCCTGAATTTTGGAAAAGGAAGGCGCGGTTTGATGCGGAAATTTGTGCCTAAAGGGAAGCCTGCAAATTACTATGATAGTACACGCAGGGGGTTGGGATATGTTACACCCACATCGTCAGCAACGGTTCAATTCAAAGACGATGAACCAATTCCATCACATTCAGCCTCATCCTCCGAGTGGGACTCAGACGTCAGTGTGGGAATGATGTTCGAAAACCTCACCGTTAATATGATTTCGAGCGATCAATTGGAGCCTGAAGAAGCTATTGATGAGGAACCATGGGCCCAGCAATTAGATCTCCAATGGGAAAAAAGATTCGAACTACGCGAACCACCTACTGAAGACAAGGTGATGCAGGTCAACTTGGGTAGACAAGATCACCCTAAGCCCATCTTCATAAGTGAAAGCTTATCACTTACAGAAAAGGAAGAATTGATAATACTCGTAAAGGAGTATATAGACATCTTCGCATGGAGCTACGAAGACATGCCCGGACTCGATCCACAAGTCGCCATGCACCGTCTGAACATCAAGCCCGACGCCAAGCCAGTCAAGCAGCAACAACGTCGGTTTCGCCCAAACATTATGGAAGCTATTGAGGCCGAAGTCCATAAGCTCATTGCATGTGGCTTCATCGGGAAGAACAATATCCAGATTGGGTTGCTAATATCGTTCCAGTCCTCAAGAAGAATGGAAAAATGCGGATCTGCATCGACTACCGTGATCTCAATACGGCTTGCCCTAAAGACGAATTCCCACTGCCCATCACCGATGTCATGATTGACAATACCTGTGGATTCGAAAGAATGTCTTTCATGGAAGGCTTTTCAGGGTACAATCAGATTAAAATGTACCCCGACGACGAGAAGTATACTTCGTTCCGAACACCGTTGGGGGTATACTGCTACACCGTAATGCCCTTCGGACTGAAGAACGCTGGAGCAACCTATCAGCGGGCAATGAGTACAATCTTCTGCGATCATCTCCGAAAAACGGTAGAATGTTATGTCGACGACATTGCTGTCAAAAGCCGCAACAAGGATGACCATCTTCGCAACCTGAGAACGATGTCGACAGAATGCGAGCTCATCAACTGAAAATGAACCCGACAAAATTCTTCTTGGGAGTGTCAAGTGGCAAATTCCTGGGTTTATTGTTACATCAAAAGGGATTCATCTTGATCCAGACAAAGTCAAAGCCATTCAGAGCATACATCCACCAAGGAATCTCAAAGAGCTTAGAGGCTTGCAAGGTAGACTAGCTTATATCAGAAGATTCATCGCAAATCTCTCAGGCCGCTGTCAACCATTCACCCGATTCATGAAAAGGGTGCTTCCTTCGTATGGGATCAAGCTTGTCTGGAAGCTTATGAAGACATCAAGAGGTATCTCACAAAACCTCCAGTCCTAGTGGCCCCTACATCAGGGAAACCATTCTTGCTTTATGTGAAAGCTATGGACCATTCTCTTGGTGCCCTCCTCGCTCAAAAAGACGACAATGGTCACGAGCAAGCCATTTATTATCTGAGCAGAACTCTCATAGGAGCAGAATCTCGCTACAATCCTATCGAGAAAGAGTGCTTAGCTCTTGTCTTTGCTGTTCAGAAGACACGACATTATTTGGTCGGCCAAACCATACATGTCATTTCCAGAGTGAATCCTTTGCGTCTTCTCATGACGAAACCAGGATCATTGAACTCAAGATTAGCCAAATGGGCGCTTCTTTTGTCTCAATACGACATGATCTTTACCCCACAGAAGGCGGTTAAAGGCCAGGCCCTTGCAGAGTTCTTGGCTGCTCATCCAGTCCCGGAGAACTCAAAACTTCACGAAGATATTCCAGACGAAGTCTTCGAGTCCAATGTAACTTCAGAGGATGAAGTGTGGCAGATGTTCTTCGATGGAGCATCACGAATAGACGCTAAGGCAAGATCATTGCCGGAGTGGGGTTGTGTTCATCTCCCCACAGAATCATGTCCTTCCCAGAGCATTCTCCCTGACAGAGTCATGCTCCAACAATGTAGCGGAATATAATGCTCTGCTCAGTGGTCTTCAGCTCGCCCATGGAATGGGGGTATGCTACCTCGAAGCTTATGGCGATTCAAAACTGATTATCAATCAGGTTAAAGGCGAATATGAAGTTCGCCACGAGGATTTGGTGCCTTATTACCATACAACCATCGAATTGGCTAATCTGTTTGAAGGCTTCTACATCGAGCACGTATCTCGATCTCAAAATACCAAGGCGGACGCTCTTGCTGCATTAGCAACAACATTAGCCTTACCGGTCGACACCGAGTATCACCTCACAGTGGCAACTCGACATCTTGTATGCTCTAAGCATATGTTAAGAACCCGAGAAGTCTATAATGTCTCCACGGATCTTGAGCCGAGAGATTGGCGATTTCCTCTCATCGACTATGCTTTACATGGTCTGCTACCAGACGATCCTAAAGAAGCGGCATCTACCAGACGAAGGTCTCTCCGTTTCTACTACAATCCAACTCTGAAAACACTTTACCGTCGTTCATATGACGGTGTCCTCCTCCGTTGCCTTTCCAATTCAGAGGCACAGGAAGTGCTTAAAGAAGCACACGATGGCATTTGCGGAGCTCATCAGCCAGGTCCAAAACTCAAGACAGATTGCATAGGCTTGGATACTACTGGCCAACTATGATAGCGGATGCCATCCAATACGCACGAAGGTGTAAAGCATGCCAAATTCATGCAGACTTCATACACCAAGCCTCGGAGTTGCTCCACCCGACTGTTGCTTCATGGCCATTTGAAGCATGGGGAATAGACGTCGTAGGGCCGATTAGCCCCTCTTCGACAAGAGGTCACTGGTTTATCCTGGCAATAACCGATTACTTTTCAAAGTGGGCGGAAGCTATACCACTGATTGAAGTCAAAACCTCTAATGTGGTTAATTTCATCAAACACCATGTCATTCATCGATTTGGTGTCCCTAGGCGGATCATCCATGACAATGGCCCCCAATTCATAAGTCAGGTATTCTATCGATTCTGCGATAAATACCGAATTCAGAATGTGGCATCGACTGCCTATAACCCCGCCGCTAACGGCTTGGCGGAAGCATTCAACAAAACGATCATCAAGCTACTCAAGAAGTTCGTCTCCTCGAATAAGCGAGATTGGGACAAAAAGCTTGGTGAATGTCTTTGGGCATACCGAACCACGGTTCGGACACCGACAGGCAATACGCCTTTTTCCCTGGTGTACGGGTGTGAAGCAGTCATACCTTTGGAAATCCAGATGCCGTCATTACGAGTTGCTCTGACCACTAAGATCACATCAGAGAATAATGATCGATTGTGTCTTCAAGAGCTCGAAGCCCTAGATGAGAAGCGGCTACAAGCTCAGCAGCATATCAAGTTGTATCAAGCTCGAATCTCAAAAGCCTTCAATAAGAAAGTCAAACAGAGAGTCTTCCAGAAAGGAGACTTGGTTTTAGCTGTCAGACGACCGATAATTATGACGCACAAGACCAAAGGCAAATTTCAGCCTAAATGGGAAGGACCGTTTGTAATAGAAACAGTCTATTCAAACGGAGCATACCGCCTCATGACTTCAGATGGCGATTTACTCATGATGCCGATCAATGGCAAATTCTTAAAGAAGTACTATCCTTGATTAAGGACCCTTCTTACGATCAAGTTAACACTACACCTCTGATCAAGACCTTTATGTCCAAGGTACATGCAAAGAGAGCCTTTCTCTTCCTCCAAGCGAGATCATACAACCATAAACCAGTAGGAACTTGGCCGTACACTGGTTCTCTCAAAGGAAAATTAAGGTTACACATACGCTAACCAGATGATCAATATCCTTAACGATTAAGGATAGAGGAAAATGTTGGCCTTTAAGCCCAACATAGGTCCTCGACAACTCATCATGCTGAGGGAATAGCATGGCTAGCCCAATTCAAACAGTAATTGGTAAAGGCATATCAAACCCATTGACAGCTGGGGATTTGCTAAAAATCCTAAGGGACCAGTTCCCATTTGATTCCCTCTCCAAAATCACTTACCAATTCTCATCCATAGAATGGTAAGACCACATATGCATTTCGCTGTTACGTTAACATTAAACCTATGACAGTGATTCCCTCGTTTCTCCCGGCGAAAACGAGCTCTCCAAAATCACTTACCGGTTCTCATCCATAGAATGGTAAGACCACATATGCATTTCGCTGTTACGTTAACACTAAACCTATGACAGTGATTTCCTCGTTTCTCCCCGAAAACGAGACCTTTCCCAAATTCCATTACAACCTTGAGCTTGGTGGTTTCTCAACCAGTTATGTCATTACGACCTCTGAACTGGCAGATAGCCAAGTCTCAACCTTGAGCCTGTTGACATTTACAAAAGACAGGTTTCGATACTTATTGACATTTACAAAAGATAAGTATCACCAACCTTGAGCTTGTTGACATTTATAAAAGACAAGTCTCAACCTTGAGCCTGTTGACATTTACAAAAGACAGGTCTCGATACTTGTTGACATTTACAAAAGACAAGTATCACCAACCTTGGGCTTGGTGGCGTCTCAATCGGTTATGTCATTGCGACCTCTGAACCAGCAGACAGCCAAGTCTCAATTTCGAGCCTGTTGACATTTACAAAAGACAGGTCTCGATACTTATTGACATTTACAAAAGATAAGTATCACCAACCTTGAGCTTGGTGGCGTCTCAATCGGTTATGTCATTGCGACCTCTGAACCAGCAGACAGCCAAGTCTCAACCTTGAGCTTATTGACATTTACAAAAGACAAGTCTCAATTTCGAGCCTGTTGACATTTACAAAAGACAGGTCTCACCTATACTTGTTGACATTTACAAAAGACAAGTATCCCCCTTTAGTCCGACAAGGACTAATTTTGGGCTTGGTGGCTTCTCAACCAGTTATGTCATCGCGACCTCTGAACTGGCAGATAGCCAAGTCTCAATTTTGAGCTTGTGGACATTTACAAAAGACAAGTCTCAATTGCAAGCCTGTTGACATTTACAAAAGACAGGTCTCACCTATACTTGTTGACATCTACAAAAGACAAGTATACCCTTTTAGCCCATAAAGGCTAATCTTGAGCTTGGTAGCTTCTCAACCGGTTACGTCAGTGCGACCTCTGAACCGGCAGATAGCCAAGCCTCATTTTTCAATCCAGCAAGGACTATGTTCTCAAGTGGCCGCAATACAACTTGGAAACGACAATTCAGCAGATAAAACAAGTTGGAGATTCGACAGGGAGTTAAAACAAAATACTTTTATTGATTCAAAAAAAAAAAAAGAAGGGATACATGGAGGTACATATATTACAAGCTACGAGCGTACGTCATAAGATCTGATCCGTTCTTCAAGGAAGGCCAGCCTTGTCTTCTTATCATTAGCAGCCCTGACAAGCGCCTGTGACCTCAGCTCAGCCTCGTTAAAATTCGCCGTCTGGGCCAAGCGAGCCTCGACCTTGGACAAGGTTGCCCTCTGAGCTGACTCTTGCCGCGAGAGTTCGTCACTCTGAGCCTTAAGCTGCTCAAGACGCGCAGTTTCTTCAAGACGCACTGGTTCAGCCTTGGATAAGAGAAGATTTGCCTTCCTGATCATCTCCTTGGCCTTCTCAATTTTATCTTCAGCGTCAAGAAGAGCACTGTTAGAAGCATCTATGGCGTCCCCAAGCTCTACTTGCCTTGTCTCCAAGGATTTCAAGTCCGAAGAAATGGCCTTAGCGGCTTCCTGAGCGGCAAGATGGGCTTCATGCATTTGAGCGATAAGGTGCGCAAGCTGCTCATTAACTGAAGACTCCAGGTCCGAATGGCTGAGACGGCGCCATTCTTCTATGTCCCTCTCAAATTGGTCTACCAGAAGTTCTAATGCAGCGGCCTGGTTATCCCCTCCAAAGTCTCGGATATTCTCGATACTGCGGGAGAGGACCACCTTTAATGTAGAGAATGAGGTAGTCGAGCCCTTCAAGATCAAAGCAATAGATCGCTTCAAGCTCTTATAAAAGCTATCGACTAACTTCGCCACGAGTCAAATGCGGACTTCGCACGAGGCATCAATAACTTCGCCGAAAGAATAGCCTTAGCCTCGCTAAAGGCGCAGCCCGAACTTCGCAGGAAATTCATGTTAGCTTCGCTGGAAGCTCATTCCTGATTCAAAAAGGATCCTGCCTTTAACTTCGCATGAAGTATAGCTCCGCCGGACCAATTCAAGTATTCTTAAATCAAAAAGAAGGCATAGCAAAATCAAATGAGCAGAAACTGAACTTTTATTGATTTAAAAGGGAAGGTACATTGATACTACATCAAGGTTGTGTTTCATACAACAGATCATTTGCTCAAAAGACATATAAGTGGTCCTTTCTACTTTCAAGCGAAACCAACTGGACACGAAAGGTCTTCCTCCTGCACAAGACCGTATCCTTCACATAATGGCAGATGGTGCCACCAGAACAGATTGTGCCACCAGGACAGGGCCGTAATCCTTCACATAATGGCAGATTGTGCCACCAGGAAGTCGAACCTTCCGTAATTAAAATTAGCAAAGGACTGATCGCCACCAGCAGGTTGGATCTCCTTTGATGAAAATGGCAATGAAGGATCCGAGACCTTACAGGTGACGTCCGCTTTCCCGAAGTGGATCATCTCGGATAAGCGACTACCAGCCTCGCCTCGAAGTGGATCATCTCGGATAAGCGACTGCCAACCTCTTCCAGGACGCACAGCGACTACCCCAGTTTGTTCCTCCTGCTTAAGGGTAAAATCTCAACTGGAAAAGCAAGAGGAAATTTCCTGGTTTCTTTCATCAAGTCACAAGATTGGCGAACATAGCTCACTGCAATGTAAACCGAAACAATTAGCAGTTAAACACAGGAGAAGCTACAAAAGCACTAAGTCAATTCTTTGAGGCAAAGCAATCTGATTCAGTCAAGCATTAATTTCAGTTAAAGCAGAGGATAGCCTCGCTTGCATAGAGATGATGGGTTAGCTCAGCAAATGCCAAGTCCTAGCCTCGCCTATATGGCTAAGCCAGACTGATCTTGAGGGACGCAGTCTTAACCCCACCTATATGGTAAGACTGGCTCAACTTTGAAGAGACTAAGTCCCGAGTTTGCCTGTGTAGCGGACTTAACACGCATGCAGTGATCTTTCTTTGATCAAGTCAAAATGATAGCTTCGCTGGGAAGCTATGCTGAAATCCTTCTCTGCAGATCAGTTAAATGGAGAGCAAGGGAAATTAATCCCTGAAGCAGCTGATTAAAGCTAAAACTAAACTAAGGGAGATGAACTCCCTAAAAGTTCATTGGTAAGGTCTCTGAATGATCGAGACTTATCGGTCCTTGGCCGGGTAATAACCAGAGTGGGTATCCCCACTAGTTCAGAGATCTGAGTATCTCTCTCAACCAAGAGAAGAGAAGAAGAGCAGATCACTTCTCTTCAGAGGACCTGAGGTGTCCTATTTATAGCCCTCATGGCCCGAGCGTTGCCGCCTCAAGCGTGGAAGCACGAGCGCATTTAAGGCATTTATTGCGCCTTGAGAAAAGGGACGGTTCCCTTGGAACCTTGCAAAGGAAGAAGCGTCTCCCTCATAAAGGCACTTATTACGCCTTGAAGAAAGGGAATATCCTCCCTTGGAACTGCACAGGGGAGAATATCTCCCTCGATTAATGCGAGAAAAGTCATTCTGACCTCGAAAAAGGAGTAATCCTTCTCGTATTGGCCCACAGCAGTGGTCTCAGAAAAGAACAACATTCCAGAGTGAACTTATTCGGGAAGCTCAGACGCGAAGCTACCCAGACGCGAATCTACATGATTCTCCAGCGAACTTATCCAAAGCAGGATTGAAAGCAAAGCTGAACTCAACCACCATGGCGACGTTCGTACTTCACATACCACCGATCAAAGCAATTCAAAGTATTTCAAAGTCTGAGCCATTGCAGACTTCCGAAAACTTTGAAGGGGGTCTTGTTGACACTTAAAAAGACAAGATTCTTACTGGCCTGAACAATGTCTAAACTTGTTGACATTTACAAAAAGACAAGTGACGGACAAGCTGACGACCAGTTTTCACCCATCTCCGAGGGACAAGGAAGCAACTTGGACTCCACTGATCCATCAAGCAGACAGTAAGCCCGGATTGTCTCTAAACAGACCTCAGCAGGTCTAAGATGTTAGCACTTAGCATCACATGAGCCCAAGGGGATAGCCTCGCCTGAGAGGCTAAGATCATCCAACTTCGCCTTGAAGCCATTCAAAGCTCCGCCAGGAAGCTAACTTATAGCTTCGCCTGAACTGCTGAAGCGCAACTCCGCAGAGAGAGTTAGCTTCGCTTGAAGCCACATGCAACTGCGCAGAAAGGGTATATGGTAGCTTCGCCACAGACGGCATCTAGCTCCGCCGAAGAGCTTTCTTCTGACTTCGCCAGATACTGCCTCCAGCTCCGCTGTGAGTTCAAAGTGGGCAGCGCCGCTGCTGGTCTGCTATGGTCAACCTTTGACCAATCAAATCTCCAGATGAGATCAGATCTAATCAGGATTGAGATCAAATCCAATCAAGATCAAATCTGAGATCAAATTTGGCAGTTGATTGCCACAAATCTCTTGACTCTTCTAAAACGAGTAAGAAGATCAGGGAAATCCTCCAACGATATGGAAAGGATCAAAACAGATCAAGAGGATCAACTGACCTGCCATTTCTAGCTTAGTAGAAGCTGATCCTAGCCTCGCAGCAAGGCTACTTTCCAGATTTAAACAGATTTGATTCAATCTGTTTCCATATTTTCAAGGGACAATTATACCCCTGCTCTCCCTATAAATAGCCCACCAGGGACACAAGGAGAAGAGCTCAAGAAGAGGTAGAGATCACGCACAGGCGCAAGAGAGGACGACTTCTGAAAGAGAGAGAGAGAGAGAGAGAGAGAGAGAGAGAGAGAGGGCTCCACAAGCAGAGACTTCTTCACGACGCACCGTGCGCACAAGAATTCAGAGACTTTTAGAGAATTGCTTCTCTATTCAGGGTGCTGATACCCTAAATACCTTCTTCTCAAGAATCTCCGGAACCAGGCGAGAAGGAATTCCTAAGATAAGGCGGTTTTGAGAAGCAACAATAAGGTTCTACCAACCTTTCGTTCTATGATTCCCCGAACCAGGCGAGAAGGGAATCACATCGCTCGCATCGTCAAAGGGACAAAGTGGTCGCGCGCTAACCAGACTCCTATCGACACACTTCTCCAGAATCTCTGAGGAGATCTACTTGTAATCTTTTTAAGAATACTTGTAATTTAGCTCCTCAACTCTTTTTATTGTAAGTTTTTCCCTTTGCAAATCCTATGGAAAACAATCATAAAAAAAGGGGAGATTGTTTGCCCAAAGGCCATTAGCCCTAGTTTTGATGATAACAAACCATATGTAGTTAGGTATTAACAAAATTGTTTAATTAAGTTTCAAGAAAAAACATATGTTGCATTTCAGCTCCATCACAAGACTCACGCATTTGGAAGCCAAGAAGATTTAGATCCCAGAGCCTAGCACAATAGAAGAGCTCAAGGATCAAGCAATATCAAGAAGATTATTTCAAGATTTGTATTTTTATCTTTTCTATTTTAGTTAAGATTTATAGTCTTTTGTCAAAACCAAGATGAAAGAAGTTGATAGCTTTTGAGATTGTCACACACACACATTTCATGTCTCGTTGTGTTTTTAAACAAAATTTATTACCTGATTATTACCGAGTTTTAGAAAAACAAAGTTTCAGAAAATCATGTTTCGGAAAAACAAGTTTGAAAAAACTAGTTTTTGTTTTAGAAAAGAATTTTTATCAAAAATAGTTCTAATATATTTGGTATTGATCTATGATCACACTCTAGTTATTCAAAGCCTTAGAACTATTTTTGTATTTATTTATCAAAAGAAAATTTATTGAAAAAAGATTAGTTTTGCAAAGATACCAAAAATCTGTTTTGGCCCTAGCCGGTCGACCAGGCGGTCGATCGTTGGCAGAGCAAAACTGCTCTGTCGGTCGACCAAGCGGTCGACCGATATGCACCAAAGTGCAGCCGTGCACTTCGGTTGACCGACTGGTCGACCGGAAGCAAGAGTAGTGCTCTCTGTTTGTTCCGGTCGACTGGCCCAGTCGACCGACAGAGAGAGTTTCACTCTCTATTTGGGATCCACGGTCGACCGTCCCGATCGATCGCTTTTCCCAACGGTCGGAATTCCAACTGTTGGCGGTCGACTGGCCGGTCGACCGGCAGTAGAAAATTCTGTTGACTTGGCTCCCAACGGCCAAATTCATTTTTGTTCTTAGTTGGGTCTTTCCCAACGGATCTATTGAGTTTTCTAACCTTATTTTCATCCTCTATAAATAGTGGGACTATGAAACAACTTAAGAACAAGATTTACAAGCCTTATATCAAAGTTTTTCATAGTTTAGCCTCTTTGTAAAAGATTTTCTCTTGAGCCAACTATTTTCAAAATTTGATGTTTTAGCTTGAGCCCTTTCCTCTACTTCTCTACTTGCTATTTGCATTACACAATCCCAAGTGTTTCACTTCCTCATCTTGGTTGTAGGGTTGTGCTTGTGAGCTACCTTTATGGTCAAGTAATGATCACCATTTTCTTCAATTGAGAAGGTGTAGAGGTTGCGATCTCGAGCGAGCTAGTGAGCTCCAAGTTGGTGTTGCGGCACCGTGAGAGAGGACAAGTGTGTGTGAGGAGTTCTAGTGAGAACTTATAACCGATTGACGATCCAGTGGGATCGGTTATAGTGGAAATCCTTCATCGTGTTGAAGGCGGGGACGTAGAGTAGTGGCTCGAACCTCGAAACATATCCTTGTGTTTGCGATTGTCTAGTATCTCTCTAAAATCTACCTCTCTCTCTCTCTTTACTTGCACTTATATTGCTTAGCCTTTTGCAAGATCTATCTAATTGTAATTGCTTATTGCTAGTTTGTTTTTAATTCCGTATTATTTGCCTTTAAGTATAGCCATCACCTATTCACCCCCTCTCTAGGTGATTTTCACGCCCTAGTCCCAATATTATGAACAAGACTAGAATAATCATCACTACTCTTCACATAGTCAATGAGGATACAACTTCCCCGAGTCATATTGTCAGCTACCATTCTAACATTCAGCCTCTAATTTTCCTAGTCATGATCAACCAATAGAAGAAAATCTGAGGCTATAAAAAGTATAGAAGCCATGATTGAGTCCCAAGAACAAAAGCTAAAAATGATGGACTCACAATTCCCACAAGACTTTCAAATCCAAGATCCTTACTCCATTTTTTCAAGTCCCACAACACGAAGGACATACAGACTTAGAAAAGAATATAGAATCCAAGATTCAATTCCAAAGCGATCCTTTCGATATGATAAAGCAAGACTTAGTCGATTAGAAAATATGCGTAGGAATGAAGCATCTCTCCTTACCCAATCTTTGACTGTTCCTACTACTTCTAGCCATATTGATGAAATCAAGAATCATGGTATCTTAAAGACTTTGACCAAGATTTGATTTCACTACAAAAAACTTGAACTTGACCAATTCCAAACTTTGGACAAATTAGCAAGTTTTTCTTTCAATGAGATTGAACTTGTATGTGAATGTGACCCTGATTCCAACCTTGTGATTCAGTTCCCATCTTTGAATTTATGTTGACTCCGGTACCTTATCCAATTTGGATCAATTTCTCGAGCCAACATTTATTCCTGTAGTAGCCATACATCTAGAAATTGAATCACCAAATTTGGATAGTCACATTCCATTAATAGGAAAAGAATTTTAATTTTAATTTTTTAATTTGAACTCAACTCTTGAATCAAAAGCGACTCTCAAACATAAAGTTGATTTTTCCGAGTTAGATTGGTTTCAGAACCTATCACTCTTGAACCCAAGTCAACCATTCCACGAAGTCATATTCTATGGTTGGATATATGTATAGACTATGATGACTTCGTGATGATTTTTCAAGACTGGTCATGTAAAGAGAATAAGTTTCATGATAGTTTATTTATGATCCTATTCATATTGGGGATTGTAATTATGTACATAGAAAAGAGGTTAATAAGGTGGGTTCCCTGAACCACCACATTATCTAATTGGTAGTAGCAACGCTTGGCCCAATCAGACCACTACCGGAACCACCACCTTAAGGTAATATTTTTTCTTCCCTTTCTTCTTTTCATGTATTTATGCATTCATTCATACATTGAGGATAACGCATGAGATAGGTGTGGGGGAGGGTTCTAACATAACATAGGTTTTTTATTTAAAAATAAAAAATAAAAAAATAACATTTTCTTTGCCTTTACAAATTTTGAAAAGAAGAACCATATTTTTTAATAAATTAAGTCAATTTTAAGGAATAGGAAAATCATAATTAGGATTTCTTATACTTGGTCCAAATAAAATTATTTGTTTGATTTCTAGGTGTAGGATCTATATTCAAGCAACACAAACACTAGAGGGGGGGGGGTGAATAGTATTTATAAAAATTTAATGAATCTACTTGCAGGAAATAAAAAAATTCACAGATAAAACTCAGAAAATAATGCAAACGCAAAGACAAGAGATTTATCCTGGTTCGGTCCTTGTGACCTACATCCAGTCCCCAAGCAAACCGTTTGAGATTTTCTTTCCTGATTTGGATACACCCAAAACCAATACCTTGTACACCACTTGACAAAAAGCCCTTTGCCAAATGTGTACAACTCCTCTTTACAACCAAGAGAACAAACACCTTGTACAACTTTCTTCTCACCAAGAAGACGCCCTTATACAATGCTTCTATTTGAATAATTACAACTGATCCTATAAGCCTTGAATCTGAATGTGCTTGTGGACAAGGTCTCTTATAGGTGGACTTTCAGAAATCTTCACAATAGAGTAGGAATTGGTGAAGAAACAGAAAGTGGAACAGTTTTTCAGAAAAATAGAATTTTGAAGAGAGTTTTTAGGCTGAAACTTGATATTTTAATTAGTGAATTGATCCTAGGACAACACTCCTATTTATAGGTGAAATCTATAGTCAGTTAGGGTAGTTATCAGGCCAAATTTGAATTTTGAAACATTGGTTAAAACACCAGAATTCACCAACTGCACAGCAGTTATAAACTGCTATTAGTCGACTAGGATAAGAGTGTAGTTGACTAGAAGAACAAAATTTACAAAGGTTAGTCGACTAATATATGGGGTAAGTCGACTATACTTAGGCTGATACGGATACTATGTTTCTGGAAAACTGTTTGTACTCGACTATATAGACATAGTTAGTCGACTATAGAAGGGTTAGTCGACTATACTTTCTGGGTAGTCGACTAATTGTGATGCCAGACAAGAACATAAAGTAGGGAAATTTTTGTAGAAGGGATTAGTCGACTGGTGAAAATTTATAGTCGACTAGGGTATCTGTTAGTCGACTATACTTAGAGGTCAAGTCGACTAATTTTGATGCCAGAGAACAAACAAAAAGTTGGGATATTTGTTTAGAAGAACTTAGTCGACTGGGGATTTTCTCAAGTCGACTATAGGTTAGGGTAGTCGACTATACTAGGATGGAAAATCGACTTATAGGTATTTGTGTGTGTGTTCAAGACTTTTAACAATTTTTTCTAAAAATACACAAAAATACCCAAAATCTTCAACTGAGGTTGAGTAATCATAATGCTGTATAAATGCTTGTCCATCATCAAATCGTTCAACTTTGTAGGCTTCAACACTAGGGTTAGGAAAAATACATGAAAAAGTAATTTAGTCTTGATCTCTACCTTGATGAAATATGCAACTTTATAACACTTACACACTTAGGGTTCAAAAATAAAGATTCTTATGCCTTACTAAAAAAAAGAAAGAAAAAAGAAATATATTTATATCAAAAAAATTCTCTGATTAGTTGGGTACTTGTGCCTCATAAAGTATAAGTATTCACACCTAAAAGTGGTCCATAAAATAAATAAAATCCTTAGCTT
>JAVJIF010034008.1:0-101768 GCA_038442645.1 Agave tequilana | reverse complement strand
GGTCAAAATATACCTGCTTAGTCCAAATAGATGTTTACCCTTTAATCCCTACCTAGATCCTATATATAGGGGTGATTGGGGTGAGGTGAATTACAACAACTATTGCAAAGATTTTAAAGTTTGAGTATTCTTGAAAGAAGTGTTTTACTCTCAGTTTTTGTGCTCTAATCTCTGTTTTATTTCTGAAGTTTTTGAATCAAATCTCTCTTCTACTTTATTTTATTTTTTACTTACAAATCTTGAGCTTCAATCCTACATATTATTCTCTAGGGTTTTGTAAAGAAATTTTTTTCAAAAGAGAGTTTGTGGTCTTTGACCACCAAGTGATTATTGTACTTGTGGCTACACTACCTCTGAACTAGAGGAGTGTGATTGAGGAGTTGGGTACTCCCCAGTGATTGTAATCCTTTGTGAAAATTCTAGTGGATCGAAAATCCTTCTGGGTGAAGGCGAGGACGTAGAGCTGGTGCTCGAACCTCGAAACAAATCTCTGTATTTGCGATTGGTTTACTTGTGCCTTTTACTTTCTATTCATTCATTCTTATATTGTCGATCTATACTCTCACAACAAGATTGCATTATGTACCTCAAACTCTTATTTAGAGAAATCACGAGGAAGAAGTTCAGAGTCCTTCACGGGGTATACAGCTTCTAATCTTACTTTGAGTGATCGTTGCATCATCTCATTTTTAATTTGTGCATTGATTAGCATTACACCTATTCACTCCCCCTCTAGGTGTGATTTCAATTGGTATCAGAGTTAGGACTCTAGTTTTTGGCTTTACATCCTTAAAGAGATCCTATAAGTTGCTAATCACTATTTTTATATATTCATTCATCCACTAGTAAAGATGGCCGATAACATTAAGACCCCACTGAAATTTGATGGACTCAACTTTCCCATATGGAAAGTTAGGATGAATATATTTTTGCAATCTCTATGTAGCTGAGTTGCTAAGTCTTTGACCAAGCCCTATAGTGCACCCGTAGGTGAGGAGGACACTTGGTCCGATCTTACCTCCAAGAAAGTTGATGCAAATTTGAAGGCTCAAAATGTCTTGCTTTTAGCATTAAATGAGGATGACTTAACACGGGTTATCCATTACAAATCCTCCTATGAGATTTGGTAACACTTATTGGTCACCCATGAGGGAACATCACAAGTCAAGAGAGCTAAAATTCATCTCTTGCGTTCCTAATATGAAAGTTTTAGAATGCAAGAAAATAAATCTATTGATGATATGATTACTAAGTTTACTAAAATCACAAATGCTCTTGTTTCTCTAGGTGATGAAATCAACAATGATCAAAAGGTGCGTAAGGTGATTCGTGCACTCCCTTTATCATGAGAAATCAAAGCTACCACCTTGAAGGAATTGAACGACAAAGATGAGATGGAGCTCATCAGTCTTATTGGTAACCTTAAGACTCATGAGATGGAGAAAAAGGCTAGAGAAGAAACGACGCCTCAAAAGAAAAAGTCTATTGCTTTCAAGTTTACCTCCACCATCTTCGATGATGAAGAAGATGAAGAAGATGAAGAAGAAGATGAAGAGCTATCTCTTCTTGTGAGAAATGTAAAAAGAATGTACCACAATAAAAAGCTCAACCATAGAAGGTGATGGGAAGGGAGGAGGAGAAGAAGATCACATGCTACAACTGTCGAAAACCTGGACACATCATGGCTGAATGTCTAGATTTCAAGAACAAGATATCTTCCTCCATGAAACAAAAGAAGCCATTTGTAAAGAAGGCGTTCAAAGCCACTTGGGATTCGGAAAGTGAATCCGAAGATGAAGTTGACACGGCTAACATGTGTTTCATGGCAAACACACCTAAGGTAACTTCTGAACCATCTTATGATGATATTGAAATAAGCAAAGAAGAGTTATTACAAGCTTCATTGAACTTTCAGAAAATTATGATTCTAAGAAGAAAGATTGTTTAAGATTGAAAAAGGAAAATGAAATGCTTAACAACCAAATTGCTATTTTTATAAAAGAATAAGATAAATTATCTTCCACTATTATTTCAACATAAAGAGATTTTGATGCCTATAGAGGTGCATGCAAAATTAAATATCCTAAAATTGATGAAAATGAGATTTCTATGTTAAAAACTAAAATAAATGATTTGGAAAATATTTTAAAAGAATGTGCATTTAACAATACTAAACTAGAAGAAATGTTTTCAAAGAAATACATGCATACTTCACATGTTAAACATGATAAACCATCACATGCTAAAACTCTAAATGTTCATCATGCCAACACATCACATGTCAATCATACTAAAACACCACATGTTCACAAACCACATGTTCATAAACCACATGCTCATTATGCTTTTAAATATGAAAGAATTTTTAAATGTACTTATTGTGGCCAGAATGGTCATTTAGTTAAATTTTGTTATGATCATATAAATAGTATGAATAATCATGTTTAGGTTCGAAACACTAACAAATTAGGATCCAAGAAAATATGGGTACCAAAATCAACCATTTAATTATTTGATATAGGTACACACCAAGACTCCAAGATATAGGAAGCGGTGGTACCTTGATAGCGGTTGCTCAAGGCATATGACATAGGACATCAACAATTTTGCAACCCAATCGAGGTATGTTGAAGGTGACACCGTCACCTTCGGAGATGACTCCAAAGGCACCATCATCGGTATAGGTAACATCAAGATTGGTACATCTCCTTTAATTGAAAATGTAGTTCTTGTTGATGGGCTTAAACATAATTTACTTAGTATTAGTCAACTATGTGATCGTGGTCTCAAAGTTTTTTTGATGATTTTCTTGCCTTTTTTATTGTAAAACCAATGAATGTATTCTCACTGGATTTCGTGAAAATAATGTCTACATTATTGATATGAATATTTGGATTGCACTATAAAATATTTAAATGCTTTTGATGAGATTTCATGGTTATGGCATAGAAGATTAGGCCATGCTTCTTTTTAATCTTTCTAGAATCAATTCTAAGAAATCGGTGAAGGGTATTCCTTATTTGAAGTTTAAAAAGGACCGCATTTGTGGTGCGTACCAACTTAGGAAACAAACTAAGTCCTCTTTCAAACCTATCAAGGATATCATGACATCTAGGCCATTAGAATTGATCCACATGGATTTATTTGGACCAACTAAAACTAAAAGTTTAAATGAAAATAGATATGTTTTGGTTTTAGTTGATGATTTCTCTCGTTTCACATGGATTTTCTTTTTGGAGCATAAAGATCAAACTTTTTCGCATTTTAAGATTTTTCGAAAAAGGGTTGAAAAAGAAAAAGGATTTTCGATTACGCATAAGAAGTGATGAGGTGGCGAGTTTGTCAACCAATTCTTTATGACTTATTGCGATAATAATGGAATTAAGCATGAAATGTCATGTCCTAGAACTCCACAACAAAATGGAGTCGTTGAACGGAAGAATAAAACTCTTCAAGAAATGGCTAGGACCATGATAAGTGAATACGGGCTCCCTCAATACTTATTGGCCGAGGCTGTAAACACCGCATGCTATATATTGAACCGAATTTACTTGTGTAAAAATACTTCCAAAACTTCCTTTAAAATCTATCATTTGAGAAAATCAAATATTTCATATTTTAAAGTTTTTGGATGCAAATGTTTTGTTTTGAACACCAAAGATAATTTGGGCAAATTTGATGCTAAGGCTTTTGAAGCAATTTTTGTGGCTACTCTAGTACTAGCAAAGCATATAGAGTGTTCAATAAATCATCTCTTACAATTGAAGAATCTATGCATGTTAAGCTTGAAGAATCTAATGCATTTGTTAAGAATGTTATAGAGATTGATTCTTTAAGTGAAGACATGGAGAAAATATCCTTGAAGGACTCACCCATCCAAGAAGACAAGTAAGAACCAAATGGTGAATTTCAAAAGGATGAAGTGGAAATATCACAACCACTTCCTAAAGATTGGAGATATGCTACAAATCATCCTAAAGATCTCAACATAGGTGATGTATCAAAGCGGGGAATCACTCGCTCCAAACTTCATGATTTGTGTGGGCATTATGCATTCATATCTCATATTGAACCCAAAAACATCCTCGAAGTCGAGGGTGACTCATATTGGTTGCTTGCTATGCAAGAAGAGCTAAACCAATTTGAGCGCAATCAAGTTTGGCATCTTGTTCCTAGACCCAATGATAGACCAATTATGGTATTAAGTGGATTTTTAAAAACAAGTTGGATGAGTTAGGAAATGTTGTTAGGAATAAAGATAGGTTAGTGGCCCAAGGTTACACCCAAGTTGAAGGAATCGACTTTGAGGAGACCTTCGCACCCGTAGCACGGCTAGAAGCCATACGGATCACACTAGCTTATGCATCCTATAAAAATTTTACTTTTTCAAATGAATGTAAAAAGTGCATTTTTAAATGGTTTTATTGAAGAGGAAGTATATATTGAACAACCCCCCAGTTTATTGATCATATACATTCAAATTTTGTTTTCAAACTAGATAAAGCATTGTATGGTTTAAAACAAGCTCCAAGAGCTTGGTATGAAAGAGTTTCTACTTTTCTTCTATCAAATGATTTTGTTAAGGGCAAAGTAGACGCCACATTATTTACTAAACATGTTGGTAGTGACATTCTTATTGTACAAATCTATGTTAATGATATAATCTTTGGTTCCACTAATGAATTACTTTGCAAGGAGTTTGAATCATGTATGCAGCATGAATTTGAGATGTCTTTGATGGTGAATTGAACTATTTTCTTGGACTCCAAATCAAGCAAAGGAGTGATGGGATCTTCATAAGTCAAGTCAAGTACACTAAGGAACTCATCAAGAAATTTGGACCTGTAAACTCAAAAACTTACAACACTCTCATGGCTACGTCTACCAACTTGACAAGGATGACCAAGGTAAGAGTGTAGACATAAAATTATATAGAAGTATGATTGGTAGTTTGTTGTATTTAACGGCTAGTAGGCCTGATATTATGTTTAGTGTGTGTCTTTGTGCTAGATTCTAATCTTGTCGTAAAGAATCCCACTTGATTGCGGTAAAACGCATTATTCGATATCTTAAGGGCACTATTGGAATGGGTCTATAGTATCCGAAGACTGGACAATTCTCAATGGCGAGCTTTTCGGATGCCGACTATACGGGTTATAGAGTGGATAGGAAGAGTACTAGTGGAACATGTCAATTTCTCGGTAATTGTCTTGTTTCATGGTCTTCCAAGAAATAAAATTCGGTAGCCCTCTCAACCGCCGAGGCGGAGTATGTTGTGGCTGGGGTATGTTGTGCTCAAGTCCTTTGGATGAAACATACTCTCCTTGATTATGACTTGCATTATGACCATATTAAATATTTTGTGATAATACTAGTACAATTCATATGACTAAGAATGCAAATCAACATCGTAAGACCAAGCACATAGAGATTAGATATCACTTTCTTAGAGATCATTTGAGAAAGATGATATTGACATTGATTATGTTTCTACTGATTTTCAACTTGCCAATATTTTCACTAAACCACTTGATTTCAGTAGATTTTCCTTTATATGTGGTGAACTTAATGTTTGTGTTATTGACTAAAGAGTTTTCATACTAATATATCCATTTTTGATGTATGACAAAAAGGGAGAGAAATATGTTTGTCATTATATGTGTGTTTGTGTTTGTGTTTTGTTCTCAAATAATAAGTGTGTTTTATATCAAAGAATATGTTTTCATGTTTATTCTTTCATTATGGTTTCATGTTTTAGTATAGTATACTTGTTTAATATAGCATTATTTGAGGGGGAGTTTTTACCTCCCTTCTATATCTTGTGTTATACCTTATATGTTTTGTCATCATCAAAAAAGGGGAGATTGTTGGCCCAAAGGTTACACTCTCCAGTTTATGCGTTTTGATGATAACAAAACATATAAAAGCTATTTGGTACTAATAGAGGTTCAAGAATGAATTTCAGGTTGATACAGGTATTGATGGCTCAAGAGTTCTCAAGCATATTACAAGGTTGATGGCTCAAGAGGACTCACTCATAGGATAAGAGCGCAGTTCAGAGACACCTACCTGTGGATCATTGTGTTATTAGTTTGTTAAAGAATAGTATATAGTATTGAAGCCCAAATACCCTACACACAAAAAATTGCACGTGTTTTTAAAAGATTATTTTTGACTCTTGATAAAATATTTTAAGTCCTATTTCAGTATATACATACTTAGCTTATTGTATTTTACAAAGCCTTTACAAAAATCCCTTTGAAAATAACATATCTTCAAATCAAATTTCTAAACTGTTTTCTGATTATGACCTGTTGTGATCGATCGGGCGGTCGACCGGCTCTGTTACAGATCAGAACGGTCGACCGCGCGGTCGATCGCAGTCCTGACCTATGGGGTTTGCATGTGTGCAGGTTCCCCGGTCGACCGTGCGGTCGACTGGACCCCATTATGGTCGACTGAGGGGTCGACCGACTGACAGACCCAAACTCTCGGTTTGGGCCGATCGACCGGGGGTCGACCGCAGTCAGCCAACAGTCATAATATTTGAAAACTGGTCGACCGGCCGGTCGATCGTGCTTTGCACTTTTGGCCAAATGACTAGTTTTTTAAATCTGTTTTAAAACGTGATTTTTATCTTAAAACGTGGATTAGGCTGGATTTTGGATTTTGGTCAAAATATACCTGCTTAGTCCAAATAGATGTTTATCCCTTTAATCCCTACCTAAATTCTATATATAGGGGTGGTTGGGGTTGAGGTGAATTACAACAACTATTGCAAAGATTTCAAAGTTTGAGTATTCTTGAAAGAAGTGTTTTACTCACAGTTTTTATGCTCTAATCTCTATTTTATTTCTGAAGTTTTTGAATCAAATCTCTCTTCTACTTTGTTTTATTTTTCACTTACAAACCTTGAGCTTCAATCCTACATATTATTCTCTCGGGTTCTGTAAAGAAAAGTTTTTCAAAAGAGAGTTTTATGGTTTTTTGATCACCAAGTGATTATTGTACTTGTGGCTACACTACCTCTGGACTAGAGGAGTGTGATTGAGGAGTTGGGTACTCTCTAGTAATTGTAATCCTTTGTGAAAATTCTTGTGGATCGGAAATCCTTCTGGGTGATGGCGGGGACGTAGAGCTGGGTGCTCGAACCTCGAAACAAATCTCTGTGTTTGCGATTGGTTTACTTGTGCCTTTTACTTTCTATTTATTCATTCTTATATTGTCGATCTATACTCTAACAAAAAGATTGCATTGTGCACCTCAAACTCTTATTTAGAGGAATCACGAGGAAGAAGTTCAGAGCCCTTCACGGGGTATACGACTTCTAATCTTGCTTTGAGTGATCGTTGCATCATCTCATTTTTAATTTGTGCATTGATTAGCATTACACATGTTCACCTCCCTCTAGGTGTGATTTCAGTAACATCTACCATCACTGTTTTACTTATTCTTGTGCATGCTTTTTGGCGATCAGCCACCCAGCCGAAATCTCGGCTAGGTATCTGAACTATGGAAGATTTTCAGGCTCTGCAGGATCCTACAGAGAAGTCAATTATCAAGCCATATATTCTTCCACTTTCATTCCCCCAAAAACACAAGTAAAAGACTTCATATAAGCACTTTGTTCAATTTTTGAATATGTTTAAAAAATTGCATATTAACATTCCTTTTGCATAGGCCTAGAACAGATGCCCAAATACGCAAAGTTCATGAAGGAGATCATAAGAAATAAGAGAAAACTTGAGGATCATGAAACAGTAATGTTAAATGAAGAATGCAGTGCTATTCTGCTAAACAAGCTTCCTCTAAAGCTTAAGGAATCAGAGAGTTTCACTATACCTTACACTATAAGAAATTCTTATTTTAAAAAAGCCTTATGCAAATTTGTTGCTAGTATTAATTTGATGCCTCTTTCTGTGTTCAGGATCCTGAGGTTAGGAGACCAAAACCAACTAGCATATCACTTCAGTTGGCGGACATGTCCATCAAATACCCGAGAGGAGTAATAGAAGATGTGCTAGTAAAGGTGTTTTAGCTCTACTTCTCTGCAGACTTTATTGTACTTGACATGGAGGAGAATAGGGAAGTACCTCTCGTTTTGGGATGTCCATTTCTTGCAACTGGTAATACACTAATAGATGTTCAACAGGAAAAATAAACTCTTCGTGTGCAGGATGAAGAAGTCACATTCAATGTCTTTAAGGCGATGAAATATCCTCGAACCACGATGAATGTCATTATATTAACATAATTGAGAAGGTGACGATTGAAGTGTTTGAGAATGAGATCCCAGCATTACCACTTGAGGCATACCTCATCCGTTCAGCATCCATCACTGAGGATGATTTTCAAAGAAGGGAGTGTGCGAACTACTTGGAGACAACAACATCATTACCTAAGTATGGGAGGCAACAGATTGAAGAACTTGGAGTAAGTACTTCACCAGCTTCACCATCCATTCTGGAGGCACCAAAATTAGAGTTCAAGGAGTTACTACAACATCTAAGGTATGCATTTTTATGTGAGCATTCTACACTACCAGAGTAATTGTTTCTTCTTCTCTGACAGGTGATAAGGAAGAGAAACTCTTACATGTGCTATAAGATTACAAAACAGTAATTGGGTGGACAATTCTGATATAAAAGGTATAAGTCTCTTTGTTTGCATGCACATGATCTTGATGTAGGAGAACTATAAACCTTCGATTCAGCCTCAACGCCGTTTGAACCCAGCAATGAAGAAAGTGGTAAGAAAAGAAGTGTTGAAACTTCTTGATGCAGGTATAATCTATCCTATTTCTTATAGTAATTGGGTCAGTGCAGTTCAAGTTGTTCTCAAGAAAGGAGGCATCATAATGGTTAAAATTGATAATAATGAACTAATGCGAACTAGGACAATCACAGGGTGGAGAGTGCGTTTGGACTATGGGAAACTTAATATTGCAACCCGTGAGGATCATTTCTCATTGCCTTTCATTGACCAAATGTTAGAGAGACTTGCGGGCCATGCATATTATTATTTTCTAGATGGGTATTCAGGATATAATCAAATTGTCATAACACCAGAAGACCAAGAAAAGACAACTTTCACATATCCTTATGGTACATTCTCTTACGGGAGAATGCCTTTTGGTCTATGCAATACACTAGCTACATTTCAAAGGTGCATGATGGCTATCTTTAACGACACGGTTGAGCAAATTATAGAAGTATTCATGGATGATTTTTCAATTTTTGGCCCTTATTTTGATGCATGTCTACATAATTTAAATTTAGTTTTGCAGAGATGCGAATATACAAATTTGGTCCTCAACTGGGAGAAATGTCATTTCATGGTGAAGGAAGGAATTGTGCTTGGACATCGTATATTGGAAAAAAGAATTGAGGTGGACGTGCAAAGATTAAAACCATTGAAAAGCTACCACCTCCGACAAATGTGAGAGGCGTGAGAAGCTTCCTAGGGCATGCCAGATTTTATCGACGATTTATCAGGGACTTCCCTAAAATTTCAAAACCTCTATGTAATTTATTAATGAAAGGTGCACTATTTAACTTATTCATTGATTGTTTGCAGGCGTTCGAGTTATTGAAAAAGAAGTTAATCACTGCACCAATCATAATGACACCAGACTGGAGTCTACCTTTCGAAGTAATGTGCAATGCTAGTGATTATGCACTAGGAGTTGTACTGAGACAGAGACGGAACAAGATCTTTCAAGTAATGTGCTACGCAAGCAGGACGTTAAATGAGGCACAACAGAATTACACAACAACGGAGAAAGAATTGCTTGCGGTAGTATTTGCTTTTGATAAATTTTGTTCTTATCTAATTGGATCTAAAGTTGTTGTGTTTATAGATCATTCTGCCCTTAAGTATTTATTTGCAAAGAAAAAGGTCAAACCAAGGTTGATAAGATGGGTCTTGCTTCTCCAAGAGTTTGATTTGAAAATTCGAGATAAGAAGGGGGTGGAGAATCTTATGGCAAAACATCTTTCCCGCATTGAACAAGAAGAGGAGGACTCTAACGAGATCTCCATTGACTATACTTTCCCTGATGAATACTTATTGAGTATCACTGCCAATTCACCACCTTGGTATGCTTTTTTTGCAAATTTCTTAGTATGTTGTATTTTTCCTCCTGATCTTTCGTTCCAAGGCAAGAAAAAGTTTCTAGCTTATGTCAAATACTACCAGTGGGATGATCCAATTCTTTACAAATACTGCGCGGATCAAATTGTGCCAAGATGTGTGCCCGAGAACGAGATGGAAAGTATTTTGTACCATTACCATGCTAGATAAGTTGGAGGTCATTTTGGTGCAACCAAGATAGCAGCAAAGGTATTACAATCGGGATTTTATTGGCCTACGCTATTTAAGGATACTTATGCTTATGTTAAGGCATGTGATGCATATCAAAGGATGGAAAATATTTCTAAACGTAACAAGATGCCTCTCAACAATATCCTTGAAGTTGAGCTGTTTGATGTATGGGGTATAGATCTCATGGGCCCCTTTCCATCCTTGTTCTCCAACCAGTACATTCTGGTGGCAGTTGATTATGTTTTGAAATGGGTAGAAGCTATTACTTTACCTTCTAATGATGCACTTGTGGAGATAAAATTCTTAAAGAAAACATCTTAACACGGTTTGGAACACCAAGGACGATCATTAGTGATGGTGGGAAGCATTTTTGCAATCACCAGTTCAAGACCTTTCGCTTAAGCATGGAGTAAAGCACCATGTGGCCATACTATACCATCCACAAACAAGTGGCCAAGTGGATGTTTCCAACGGAGAACTCAAGCGCATCTTGGAGAAAACGGTTAACATATCACGACGTGATTGGTCAGTGAAGCTCGATGATGCTTTATGGGCATATCGGACTGTGTTTAAGAGACCAATTGGGATGTCCCCCTACCGAATGGTCTATGGTAAGACATGTCACCTTCTAGTTGAGTTAGAATACAAGGCTTATTGGGCAATGTAATTACGCAATTTTGACATGCAATTGGTGGGAAAGAAAGGATGTTGCAACTCAATGAGATGGAAGAATTTCACAACAACGCTTATGAGAATTCAAGGATCTACAAGGAACGGACCAAACATTGGCATGACAAGCATATTATGGCGAGAGATTTCAAAAAGGGACAGAAAGTACTACTCTTCATTTCTCATCTCCGTCTATTTTCGGGCAAGTTACGTTCGAGATAGTCAGGTCCTTTTGAGGTAACTCAAGTAATAGCACATGGAGCAATTGAAATTCACAGCCCGACAAAGGGGACGTTCAAGGTAAACGGCCAACGACTCAAACCATACATGGAAAGCGAATTCACCAAACACAACGTTTCCTTCCTTCTAGATGAGGCACCTTACGTGTAGCAGAAAGCCTAACTAATAACTATAACTTAAAGCGCATATTGGGAGGCAACCCAAGTTTTCTAACTTTTTTTATTATTTTTCTATTTTTAATTTTCTTTAGTACTAGCTTATGTCTTCTGTATGTTAGGTACCCCCTCTGTAGACTGAACCAATACTCCCAGATGAACCACAAAATCACCACAACATGAGCACCAGAAGACAGAGCATCAAAGGACTAGAAATTCGACCCGGTGACCGAATTTTCTGCCAGCTAGCCGAACTCTTGACCAAGAAAAGACCAAGAAAAAATTTTGGATTTTTGAAGAGGATAAAATAAAGAAGATAAAAATAAGAAAAGGATAAAGTTTAAAAAAAAGTTTTGTGGTAAGTTGACCTAGTTGTAAGGGATTTAGTAACCATATAACTTGAATTGGATAAGGAATATCAATTTGATTGAATTTTAAAGTATTTAAGTAGAGATGAAAAATTTTAAAATATCATTGTCATCTAGAATTTGTCTATGTGAATATGTATCGTATCTATACTTACACAATACTTTAAACTTGAGATGATAAGGAAAACTTAATACTAATTAATAATAAGAACTTTAACTATTGTTAGCTAGATGCTTTGGCCTCATGAAGCCTTAGTATTTACGCGAAAAAATAGTTAGGTAAGAAATAAAATATATATATATGTGTGTGTGTGTGTGTGTGTTAACAAGTCTAATGATCAATTAGTTATGTATCTTGGCCTCAAGAAGTCTTGATTTTACACGAAAGAGAATTAGATTAGTTATATATATATTTAAAAACAAAGAAGTGCTTAAAGGGCAACGAAGTGGTAATACTTCAAAACTTCTATGAAATATATATATATATATATATTATATATATATATATATATATATATATATATATATATATATATATATATTATATATATATATATATATATATATATATATATATAATATATATTAAGTATATAAGTTTGAATCAAAATCCTAAGTTAAGAGATATACACATTCACGAAGATGCATAAAATCAGAAAACTTAGGAAGGATGGTAATGCAGGCTAAGATTTGAAAATCTCTACAAAGAAGATGATAGTATTCTTGATAAGAGATTGAACTTGATAATGAGAGTTTATGGTAACTAGAGAACTTATACATTAGTGATGCTTACCACTCTAAAATATATTGTCTTTGTTTATTTTTATCTTTTTTTTCTTCTATTTTCTTTATTTTTGGTTATCTTTATTTTTTATTATCCATTTTATCTTAATCTCTTCTCATCTTTTAAATTCTTTCACCGAATTTTGTGGGTGTAATTCATTGAAAACTCTCACGAGACAACACTCATCCACTAGATAACGTAGGGGTTTAGCGGCTTGTTGCACATGCTAAGTGCAATTGTGAGTCCTATGAAAGTGGATTAGGATTTTATTTTTAGGATTTTTAGTTTTTCTTTTTCTTTTTAGATTAGGATTTTACTTGAGGACTAGCAAAAAGTAGGTAAGGGAGTGTGATGTGTGTGCTTTATATACATATTTTACATCACTTTGACGCCAATTATTTGCCATATTTAATGCTGCATAGGTATTTTATTAGTGTTATTTTGCAGATTTTAGGTCATGAGCAAATTAGAAGAAAAGAGCGAAAATTGGCTAATCGATGATATCAAGAGAACAAAAGAGATGCAGAACTAGAGATCTGAAGCAGAATTAGAACAGCTCAATAGAGCCTGCACACAAATTTAGAAATTTCACAAAAATCTGGGACGAAAATGGACCAAGAGTTCGGCCACCCAGCCGTATATTTCAGCCAAGCATCCATGGACCAGTCAACGGAAATGCCAATTCAGAGGTCAACATGAATCAAAAAGTAGAGCTTCAATATAGCTGAAAGTTTGACCAGCCAGCCAAATTTTCGGCCAGCTGGCCGAACTATGGCTGTGATTGTGGACTGGCCGAACTATGGCTGTGATTGTGGATAGAATTTTTCCAGTAATTCGTATAATTTTGAAAACTTAGGTTTTTGTATTCAAAGTTGGGTTCTACTGCTCTCTGTTCTATAAAAACGCCGCCAAGCCTCTTGTATCATATATAGTTTTTATCTCTCTTTTATTTTAAGCGAAAATCAAATAAAATTCTGCTGTTAGCCATTAAATCTCAGAGCACTTTCAGCGAGAATTATTCATAAAAGCTTCATCTTGTTGGTGCTCTTACCTTTCTCTTTATTTGTTTTTATTTCATGATCTAATCTAATATTATAATGTGTTATATTTTCTTAGCTATGAACTA
This sequence comes from Agave tequilana, assembly GCA_038442645.1. Classification (NCBI taxonomy): domain Eukaryota; kingdom Viridiplantae; phylum Streptophyta; class Magnoliopsida; order Asparagales; family Asparagaceae; genus Agave; species Agave tequilana. Next base: position 88,103 of record JAVJIF010034008.1, on the reverse strand, counting down.
AATTTTTGTAGTTAGGGCATGATGTAAGGATTGTTTTGATGATATGATATTGTGTTTTGTGAAATTTTACTATGTACTTTATAAAGTTTGAATTTTTTGCATGCGAAATTGTTAATCTTGTCCTTTATGTTATAATTGGTGCGCACAATTAAATCAGAAGGCTAGGTTAGAGTTCGAAAGGAGACAACTTGGCAAAAGCTTCTAGGATTAACAACCATAACTCGAGACGTTGAGACGTAAAAGTTGTGCATTCATGTAGGAATATCCATCACACTTAATGCATCTTTTAACTAGAAATGTACTAGACCGAGAGATTGTAGATTCTAGATTTAGAAGATAGAATTGATATTATTCGTAAGAAAATACTAATTAGGTTAGGTAATTTCTATTGTTAGCATGAGTAAGATGAATTAGCACAAGCATAATATTTTATCTGATTACAATTATCAAAATCATTACCCTATTTGTTTTCATATAAAAATCAACCCATTTTAGAATTAGTTTATTCATAACATCTTCCAACTCAATTGATTATTCAAATAAAATTAGGAAAGATTAGTTGATACTTCAAACAACAATCCTCGTGAGACGAAACTCTATTTCACTCTATATTACTTGTTAAAAATTGGTGCACTTTCCATTCGAGCCACATCATGAATACAAGCATACAAGAGTGTTGGTCCCGAGATGATGCCAAATGCGAAACTTTCTCTGTTGGCACTTATGGATCTAAAATACCAAATCAACACAAATACTAAACAAAGAAGGATTAAGTTAATCAAATAAATAAACTTGCAAAAAGGAAATCAAATCTCAGAAAAGTTTAGACAAACGCAAACACGAGAGATTTATCCTGGTTCGGTCCTCGTGACCTACATCCAGTCCCCAAGCCACCCGCTTGAGATTTTCCTTTATTCTTGATTTTGTACACCCAAAATTACAACCATGCACACCACTTGACAAGTCCCCTTTGCCAAATGTGTACACCTTCTCTTCAACCAAGAGAACACCTTCTCTTCCATCAAGAGAACAAGCTTCACCTTGTACAACTGCTTCTACACCAAGAAGATACCCGTGTACAATGATTGCTTTGAGTATTACAACACTTTCCTGTAAGCCTTGGTATTGTGTATGAACGTGGACAAGGTCTAGTATAGGAGAAACTTCAGAGAACTTCACAAAGGAATTGAATTTTGGTGAAGAACAAAAGTTGGAATCAGTTTTCAGGTTTGGCAGAATTTTTAATCTAGAAAACTGAAGATTTGGATTGATATTTGGCCTTTAGAATAACAACCCTATTAATAGATGCACTCTAGGGTTAGTTAGGGTAGTTATAGGTGCAATTCAAAAGTTTAGAACGTTAGAAAACGTTGCACAAAAGACCAGATAACAGAAACCGTCCAACAGTCAGAAACTGCCTATAGTCGACTTGCCTTTTGAGTTAGTCGACTATACTAGGCAATTTTCCAAAGGTTAGTCGACTAGGTTTGAGTATAAGTCGACTAGGTCAACAAAAATTCAAGTGACAGGTTTCTGGATAACTGAATCAAGTCGACTGCAACTACTTTATAAGTCGACTGGATCAGCTATTAGTCGACTAGGGGAACAGGGTTAGTCGACTACAAGGTCTATTAGTCGACTAGTATTGACTGTCAAGTCGACTAATGGACAAACAGAGAGTTGGGTCTAAATTGAGACACAGGACTAGTCGACTAGGGGTTGGATCAAGTCGACTATACAAGTGATTAGTCGACTATAAGAGACTATAAGTCGACTATAGGTATATGATATGTGTGTGTATATCAAGGCTTTTGACATGCTATTTTATATTTACAAAACACATCATATCAACTCTCTTTGGGACATCTTGATCATGTAGAACTCTTGATTCGTCGAGTGTTAGAGCTCCAAATGAAATGCTTCACAAAAGTCTTCATCAAAACAAGTTCCAACATTCTCCCCCTTTTTGATGATGACGCTTTGTGTGCGCAAGTGCTCCCCCTGCAGAAAATAGGTTATATTTCCTCCCCCTGCAGAAATTGGGTTATAACAAATATGAAAAGACTTTGTTCTCCCCCTGTAACAAATATATCAGTAAATATATATATATATATATGTATATATATATATATATATATGTATATGTATATATATATGTATATATATATAAATATATATATATATATATATATCTATATATATCTATATATATATATATATATATATATATATATATATATATATATATATATATATGTTCTTATCAACTTTTATATGGTACCTGCAAGATAAACGTTAGATGGTACCAAACATAAAAGAACATATTAACCTTTAGGAGTCCAAATCCATTTAGAATTTGGTTTCTACCTGTTAGTATACACATAGTTGCATGAGTTACATATATCATGAATGTATGATGCAATATAGGTATTTTTATCATGAATACTTAAATTCTTAGGAATCCATATAAACTTATTTTTCTTAGACTTTCTTTTTACAAAAGAATCATATGGATTACAACAATATGAAGATTTTTCAATAAATCCAATACCATAATTATTATGTGACAACTTCTGAAAAGATAATAAATCATTCAATTTTTCTTTTCCTTGATTGAACTTAGTCACATTTTGCAAAATATCTTCATATTTCTTTTTGAAAACTGAAATATCTTTATCTAAAATAGAAATCCTTTTATTCAAAGACTCAGTTTCCTTTTTAAGAAAATGTTCTCTTTTATAAACTTCTCATTATCATTTTTCAAAGATGATATGACTTTTTCAAACTCATCTTGTTGAGAATTTATAGAAGAAACTTGTAAAGCATAACATGAATTTTCATTTAACAGTTTTTCATTTTCTTTTGATAAAACTTTATTTTTCAGTTTTTCATGCTTTAGATCATTAAACAATTCATGAAATGCATCAGAAAGTTCAGTAAATGATACCTCATCATCTTCTAGAGCCATGTAACAGAGATTGACACGTTCAGTGGTTTCTTCTTCGTCAGAAGATGAGGAATCACTGTTCTCCCATGAGGCTTCATAGTTTTTCTTCTTTCTGAATTTTTTGCTCATGTATTTACCTTTATTCTTGAGCAATGGGCAATCCATCTTCATATGACCTGGTTTATTGCAATTAAAGCATTTGAATTTACCTTGCTTTAGAAATCTCCTGAATTTCTTTGAAAGCATTGCCATCTCCTCTTCATCGTCATTCGAATCGTCCGTGTCGGAGGATGCATGGAAGGCAAGTTCTTTCTTCTTTAAGTGGTGTTGTCGTTCGTCCTTCTTTCTTTCTTCTAACTGCACTTCATATGCCATTAGATTACCGATTAGGTTTTCTAACGACAAAGTTGAGAGATCATTGGCTTCTTCAATTGCTGTTGTCTTCTTCTCCCATTCTGGTGTGAGTGCACGAAGGATCTTACGAACTCTTTCGACTTGGGTGTAGTCCTTTCTAAGAGATGCTAAGGAATTGGTAATGTCGGTGAATCTTGTAACCATTTCTGATATGGTTTCATTCTTCTCCATTTTGAATAATTCAAACCTGTGGACAAGAACAGATATCTTAGATTCTTTAACTTTACTTGTGCCTTCATGTGTTACCTGAAGACTATGCCATATTTGATGTGCAGAAGTGGCTGTTTACACACGGTTGAACTCTTCTTTAGTTAAGGCACAGAACAAGGCATTCATCGCTTTGGCGTCAAGGTTCGCATTCTTCTTTTGATCATCACTCCAAGCGTTGTAGTTGGTTGTTGGCTTGGTGTACGATACTTCTACGATGTTTCAAAGTTCGTAGTTGAGCGATTGCAAGTAGATCTTCATTCTACACTTCCAATAATTGTAGTTGGATCCATCAAATAGCGGTGGACGTTGTGTAGAATGTCCTTCCTTGAATTGGGATGATGAAAACTCCGTTGCCATCCTTGTTGTTGACTAGGTATGCAGGGCTTGTATGCCGGTTCAGGGTATGCAGGGCTCTGATACCAAATGTTGGTCCCGAGATGATGCCAAATGCGGAACTTTCTCTGTTGGCACTTATGGATCTAAAATACCAAATCAACACAAATACTAAATAAAGAAGGATTAAGTTAATCAAATAAATAAACTTGCAAAAAGGAAATCAAATCTCAGAAAAGTTTAGACAAACGCAAACACGAGAGATTTATCCTGGTTCGGTCCTCGTGACCTACATCCAGTCCCCAAGCCACCCGCTTGAGATTTTCCTTTATCCTTGATTTTGTACACCCAAAATCACAACCATGCACACCACTTGACAAATCCCCTTTGCCAAATGTGTACACCTTCTCTTCAACCAAGAGAACACCTTCTCTTCCACCAAGAGAGCAAACTTCACCTTGTACAACTGCTTCTACACCAAGAAGACACCCGTGTACAATGATTGCTTTGAGTATTACAACACTTTCCTATAAGCCTTGGTATTGTGTATGAACGTGGACAAGGACTAGTATAGGAGAAACTTCAGAGAACTTCACAAAGGAATTGAATTTTGGTGAAGAACAGAAGTTGGAATCAGTTTTCAGGTTTGACAGAATTTTTAATCTAGAAAACTGAAGATTTGGATTGATATTTGGCCTTTAGAATAAAAACCCTATTAATAGATGCACTCTAGGGTTAGTTAGGGTAGTTATAGGTGCAATTCAAAAGTTTAGAACGTTGGAAAACGTTGCACAAAAGACCAGATAACAGAAACCGTCCAACAGTCAGAAACTGCCTATAGTCGACTTTCCTTTTGAGTTAGTCGACTATACTAGGCAATTTTCCAAAGGTTAGTCAACTAGGTCAACAAAAATTCAAGTGACAGGTTTCTGGATAACTGAATCAAGTCGACTGCAACTACTTTATAAGTCGACTGGATCAGCTATTAGTCGACTAAGGGAACAGGGTTAGTCGACTACAAGATCTATTAGTCGACTAGTATTGACTGTCAAGTCGACTAATGGACAAACAGAGAGTTGGGTCTAAATTGAGACACAGGATTAGTCGATTAGGGGTTGGATCAAGTCGACTACACAAGTGATTAGTCGACTATAAGAGACTATAAGTCGACTATAGGTATATGATATGTGTGTGTATATCAAGGCTTTTGACATACTATTTTATATTTACAAAACACATCATATCAACTCTCTTTGGGACATCTTGATCATGTAGAACTCTTGATTCATCGAGTGTTAGAGCTCCAAATGAAATGCTTCACAAAAGTCTTCATCAAAACAAGTTCCAACAAAGAATATACAGTGAGACATCATGTATCAAATACAAATGTAGACAAAACTAGTTATACAAGCTTAGACTTTGGATTTATGAGATTGATACATCGAGGGGATAATCCAAAAAAGAAAACCCTCTCTATATACCATATACCCTACGCCACCATCATCTGAGTTCATATAACATGAGTTGCCCTCAGCGTAGCAGAACATGAATGTCAGGAGTAATTATTGTATCACAGAGATCCTATACGGGTGATGGATAGGATTACTTAATTGTATAATAAAAACAATTAGTGTCGCCTCCAGTGTCCCATATCACTGGCAGTTCACACCGGGTCTGCACTCCGGTAGAACCCAATCTGAACTCTGATATACGGACACCATTATTCGGATGAGGAAGTGATTTAATAACTCCTGCTTCTGATTTTATTACTGTTTGAAAATTAAGTTATATCTGATGTAGGGTCATGTGTTGAGTCACAAGCATGCCAGTACAATCAGTAAATAAGAGGTCAGGAAATCCCATGTAGCAACCTAGAATCATATTTAGTAAAAATAGGATGTCTAGCTTAAGTTATACAACATGAATTTTGGATTATAATAACAGGGCAAGTCATGTGCAGGAGTAAGTTAATGTGTTACAATTTAGGTTATCCAATAATATACATCAGTACCGTCTCCTTACCAGTGTCTCACACCACTAGTAGTCCATACTAGTATGTGTACTCCCGCAGAACTCATTTGGGTCTGATATGTGAGTACCAGTACCGAATGAAAGAGAGACCAAATATCCCACGTTTCTAATATTATTATCATTACATGTCAGGTGCTAGATTAGGAGGGCAAGAAAACCACGGATGTGGTAGTGGATATCTAGAGGTGGCCCCCATGAAACACCAAGAGGTGGCCCCCATCACGTGTGTGGTGTGGCACTTTGCTCCGTGTGGCACTTAGCTCCATACCATATGCATTCCGGATAACATGTGCAAAGAGGACGCGATGTGGATGCTTAGAGGTGGCCCCCACCACGTGTGTGGTGTGACACTTTGCTCTATGTGGCATTTAGCTCACTCGCCACCTCTCTTGATTCAGGTACATTAGATGTGATACCGATAACAAGTCAAGAGTCAGATATTAGTTGTCGGGTGATTAACAGGTCAGGTGACATGATACCAAAAGACATATAATTAAACATTTCAAACTCTTCACAACCAGCAAAAGAATATCTAGAGTATGATAGTCAAGCACAATCAAGCGGAGCTAAAAGGCATGTCAAGCAAACAGTGTTTAATCACTAAAGCGCTTGGCGGGGCTACTGGGACGACTCGATTTAAAATACGAGTCTAAAACCCGGCAGAGATCCACCAAAGTGAATCTAGTGGTAAAGCGATGAGTGCTAAGCACGCCCATCAGGTGGAGCTGAGAGACTCAAAGGGTCTAAGCGCACTCCTCTTTCACGAAAGTAGGCGAGAGCTCAGAGACAGAAGTACTTGCAGTAGGTGTTAGTACCAAACACGCAGACAAACATGATAACAGAACATGATAGGCAATAATGGCTAGCGATCAAACAAGCGAAGTTAGACAAGCTGGAGCGAGGCTAGCTACAGCACTAGAGGCTATAAGCTCGGTGTAGTTACCGCTCGTGACATTGCTACGATAGCGTACAACTATTGCTTACGGTGTAACTACACTCGAGCGGAGTTAGCAGGAAAGCGTTGTGCACTAGACTCGCCTACCAGGCGGAGCATGAGAATCCGGAGGCTAAACGCAACCCGAAGGTTGGGTATAGAAAGCCCGGAGGCTGAACGCAGTCCGAATGCTGGGTATAGTCCTTGCAGGAGTGTTAGTGTCGAACACACGCATATAATAAAGCAGTAATAGACAACATCACAGGCATAGCATATGTACAGAATATAAACTACATGCACAGAACATAAACTACCCTACTACAAGCATCCGTCGTAGGCATAATACAAGTACAGTCCTAGACACGTGGCCACATACAAATACAAATGCACAGTACAAAACAAAATACAATTTACAACGCAGTGTAATAAATACATAAATCCCTAAAAATACATCTCAACCCGTCTAAGCGGGGAGACCCAATAAAAAAGGCGAGAACCGTCGCCTATAAATCTTCAGAAAATCACCGTAAGTCTAGAATCCCAAGAACACGAGCGCGTGCCACAATATTTTAATATATATATATTTTTAGAGAGAGTAAGAGAGAGAGAGAGGGGGGAGAGAGAGAGAGTACAGGAGAGAGGGGGGGAGAGAGAGGAAAAAAGAGAAAGAAAGATAGGGGAGCCCATGACCAAATCTGGCTGTGGCTCACGGCCAGGTGGGCCAGGAGGGTGACGCCAGCCAAGGAGGGCAGCCTAGCCCGGGGAGAAAAGGGGAAGGAGGAAGGAGAGGTAGAGTTTTAAAGATGGTGGAGGTAAAGGTGATGATGGTGGTGATCTTGGTGGAGTGGATGGAGGTGGTGAGGATGATGGAGATGGAAATGTAGTTGATGATGTTATTGATGTGGATGATGAAGATGGAGAGGAGGTGGAGGGATTTGAGAGGAGGTGGTGGTGATAGTTTGAAGGAGGAGTTGAAATTGAAGGAGGAGGAGGTGGTATAGCTTGATGGAGGAGATGGGGTGGCACCTGGGGGTTTCGCCAGGATAGAGAGGTCATGGCACGTCGAGTTGGACGGTGGTGAGGCCGGTGGTTGTGGATGAGAGAGGGAGAGATGATGAGAGATAGAGAGATGTGAGGGAGAGAGAAATTGGGAGCGAGGGAGTGATATTTAGAAAGAGAGAAAGAAAATGGTGGAGTGAGGGAGGAGAATTTGAGAGGGAGAAGGAGGAGGAGAGGGCTGCTGTCGTCGGGTTTGGGCTGGAGAAGAAGAAAGAAAAAGATAAAAGAAAAAAGAAGAGAAAAAAAGAAGAAGGAAATATAAAGGGAAAAGGGGAGATATTTTGGGTTTGTGGTGAAGAAAAAAGGAAAAAAGAAAAAAAGAAAAAGGAAAAAAGATGTGGAGGAGAATAAAAGAGAAAAATAAATAAGAAAGAAAAGAAAATATCCGGATAGATATCCCAGATCTGGGAAAACACCGAAAACATCAAAAAAGTCAGAAAAATAGAGTAACTCGGAAAGATCTTCAAAAATTTTCAATAACAATTAATATTATTTTAAGGACTATGGTGAAATCAGTTTTCAGAAATTTAATCACATTTTCAAATTAAAAATCCTGAAATCTACCAGCGATACCGTTCAACACCAAATTCGGTTAGACTCTGATAAATTTAGAAAAATTTCTAAAAATGTGTTAAGATAGAAAATGAGATTTTAAGAAGTAATGTGAAAACAGTTTCAAGAAATTCATCTCTGTTTGTAAGTTAAAAATTAGAGAATCGATCGGCGGTAACGGTCGACGCCAGTTTTTAAGATTTTGTAGAATAATTCTAAAAAATTCCAAAAAATTGTGAAAAATCTAAAATATTAAAAAAATGATATTATAAACTAAAATCGATCTAAGCTGACAATTGAAAAGATTAAATCGAGTGATACACTAGATCGGGTCCCCGGTTCAGACTAGGGCTGACTCCGAGTCCGCGAATTCAGATCCAATGCAAAACAATAGAAAAAATAATCAAAAAATAAAAACAAATATGGAAACCAAATTGAAATATACCATCAAAAGATCAGAACATGTATCTAAGTACGTATTCCGGGAATGGGGTATTACATTTAGGAATTGCCTACTACATTTAGTGTTTTTGTTGAGAGCTTTTTAAGTCCACACTCGAGATCTGTCCATCAAATATTAGACTCCATCTTGCTAAAACTATCCAGCATGACCGACATGGCTCCATCGAGGAAAAGTGTCAACCAAACTACGATCGACCCCGCCGCTCCGAAGAGAAAAAGGAAAGCGATAGAAGCGGCTGAGCCAACGGACCGTCGGCCCACCCTATCAAACGTCCACATCTCCAACATTAAGGACTCTCATCCTAACATTGTGTTGCCACTCAAGATGCAGACCACCGAACCTGAGCCTCTGCTTAACGGTGATCAACTCCTCCAGATGCTTTCCTCCATGCGGAAGCAGATGAAGAATCAGCAGACGGAGATGATCCATCTCCGTGAGTCACTGCCCGTGAAAAGGGGGCAGCAACCCATATCCAAACACAACTACTCAAACAGATCAGAGTATAGTGGGGGTCACGATCTTCTCCTACTGTGGGAAGAAATGCGTGGGCCCCCCCTTCGTCAATGCATACACAGGGATCTGCTCACTCCACCAGAAGCTCGAGGCGCATCCAATCAGAGACCTGCGAAGATGATGAGGATTCCGAGGACACTTGGCGTTCCCGAACCCTGAAGTCCCCTTGCATTGAGGACATCGCGGATCTAGTCCAGGAGCGATTCAATCAATCAAGCAAGTAGTGGTTTCTAAAAGGGATGAGTACAGCGGGCTGAGACCCACCGACTCTCCATTATCAAGGGAGATCACCACGCTCCACTTCTCGAAGAAGCTTATGATGCCCTCTTTTGATCACTACTTGAGAACCTCTGACCCACTCCTTAACCTCTGCCAGTACCAGGATAAGATGGCGGTCTACGCCTACAACAACCTCCTTCTCTGCCGAGCATTCCCGTCCAACCTCAAAGGGATCACCTACCAGTGGTTTTACTCTCTCTCGAGGAATTCACTTCAAGATCTCCACGAAGTAACTGATGCGTTTTACAATCTTGGAGAGAATTCTAGAGGAACAGCAACTACCTCCTCACAGTCAAGATGAAAGCTGGGAAGAGCCCGAAGAACTATATTAACTACTTTCAAAGTCAGATGGCCCTGGTATACAACTGTAATGAGGACGTAGCTGCCACCGCCTTCATCAGTGGGTTGCAAGTCACAAATCGCTTCTACAAACATCTGGTGAAGAATGACGTCACCAAGATGAGGGATATCCTCGTTTGGGCTCAGAAGTACATCCAAATAGAAGAGGCAACTCAGATTACTTCTAGCCGCCCCCGAGATAAGGCCCTAAGGTCGATAAGCCGAAGCCACAATTACCCCCGAGGAAGAATCTGAGCCACAACTCCTCTGCCGTCCAAAGCCATCAACGTTGCCGAATCCAGCAAGGAGAACGAAGCAGAGCTCGACCCATTCTGAGTGCCGATTGATCAAAATTTCAATGCCATCAAAGACCAACCTTAGGTCAGGTGTCCGGCCAGACCCCTCCCACCTAACCCAGAGGGCCTGGATCTAGTGACAATTATGCCTTCCACGAATGGAGGGGCCATCTTACAGTGGATTACCGAACCCTGTGATGACATCTGCAGGACCTGATCAAAGAGAGATACATCCAGGAGTTCATTCTCAATCCTGGATTGACTTAGGAGGTTAGGGTGCAGAGGCAGCTCGAGGCCCCAGTCGAACACCCTGACAATACCCTCATCCAGTACCGAGAAGTAAACGTCGCTTCAAAAACTCCCTTATAGAGGGCACAACCACCAAGGAGAGGACCCTCTATGTCAATGAAGCCCGAAGGGACAATCATCTTGCAACAGTAACTTGCCCTCCTTTGTCTTCCAGTGGGCCAGTCTTTTTCTCAGAAGAAGACTCGTACACTGTACACTTCCCGCACAACGACGCCTTGGTTGTGATAGCACATATCGGATACTGTAAGTGTCGAAGATCCTAGTGGATGGGGGAAGCAGCATCAACATCTTCTATAGCCACGCCCTAGATCGAATGGAGGATACTCCAGAGTTAGCCCAAAATTGATCATCCCCCAAACTCAATCACTTTTTATGGATTCGACGGGAATGGGGCACATTCCCCTGGCATGGTTGAGTTCCCAGTCCGTGTCGATCCATTCAATTCATCACGGAGTCAGCATCCTGGACATCCATCCCCTTACAATGCCATTCTCGAGAGGCTGTGGATCCACATGATGAGAGAGGTCCCGTCCACTCATCATCAGTTGTTGAAGTACCCCACGCCATCCAGAATAGCCAATATAAGCTGTGACCAGGCGATGGCCAGAACAAGTCCTGCAGTAGCCTGAATGAGATTGAGCTGGACATAAAAAGCATTCCGAGTAGACCCTAATGAAGACTCTCCTGTGGATAAGAAGAAGAGCATTGCTGATCAATAGCAATCAAAGTTCAGCGGGAGCCCAGACTGTGACTGACCTTCCAAGTCAAAAAATCCCGACAGCAGGACCGAGGAAGAGCCAGAGTCGTTTAGAGTGGATTCTTATCACCCCGAACGTGCCCTCTGAATTAGTTCAAACTTGCACCCGCAGGAGAAGATATTTTCAAACAATTCCTATCGAGCAACAAAGACGTATTCGCATGGTCTCCCACTAATACGCTGGGAATTGAACTTGAAGTCATTTGTCACAAGCTCTTTATACAGGCAGACAGTAAGCCGGTAAAGCAAAAGCCTATAAGAATGAATGAAGAAAGGAGTTGTGCCATCAGCAATGAAGTCGATCACCTACTCTAGGCTGGCTTTATTCGAGAAATGTTCTACCCTGACTGGCTCTCTAATCCCATCGTGAAGAAAAAGAATAGAAAGTAGAGAGTCTGCATCGACTTTACGAATCTCAATGAAACATGCCAAAGGATAGTTATCCCCTCTTGAGGATCGATCAACTAGTAGAAGATAACGGCAGGATACGAGCTTCTTAGCTTCGTGGATGCCTATTCCGGCTATAATCAGATCAAGATGCAGCCACCAGATGAAGATAAGATAGTCTTCACCACTGGGAATTTACTGCTACAAGGTGATGCCTTTCAGAGTCAAGAACGCAGGGGCCACCTTTTAGCGGATGGTAAAAAAGGTCTTCAAGGACCTTATCGGGAACACCATGGAGGAGTACGTAGATAATATATTAGTAAAAGCGTACAACGCACTGATCACCTCTAATATCTAGAAAAAGCTTTCGATCTTCTTAGGCAATACAAGGTGAAGCTCAATCTCAAGAAGTATACATTCAGCGTAGCTTCCGAGAATTTTTTAGAATATCTGGCCACCGAATAGGGCATCGAGGCCGACCCCAACCAGATATCACCAATTTTGAACATGAGGTCACCCACCTGTATGAAGGAGATTCAGATGCTGAATGGACATCTTACAGCCCTCAATCAGTTCTTCAGCCGATTCACAGACAAATGCAAGCCATTCTTCCAAGCCTTAAAGAAAAGTAGAGCAATTTTTGTTGGAATGAGGAATGCGAGACAACTTTCCAGGAGCTGAAGAGATACTTGCTCTTACCCCCTTACTGTCGAAACCTACCTCGGGAGAGACGCTGTATATCTATCTCGCTGTCTCGGAGTCAGCAGTAAGTGAAGCTTTGGTGCGAGAGGAAAAAGGCGTCCAGAAGCTAGTGTACTACATCAGTCATGCCATGAACGGCCCCCCAGACCAGGTAACAAAGGCTAGAGAAGCTAGTGTTGGCTCTCTTCATTATCTCGAGAAAACTCAAGCACTACTTCCAAACCTTCCCGATCACAGTTCTCACTGAGCACCTCTTAAGGACCACCATGGAAAATCTGAAAGCGACTGGAAGGATATCAAAATGGGTCTCGGAGCTCAGGTCCTGCGGACTCAAATATGAGCCGAGGATAGCGATCAAAGGCCAGGTACTGGCCGATTTCATCGCTGACTTCACCCCAAGAACCACAGAGCACGCCAACCAACTCGAAGGATGGGTCCTGAACATTGAGGGAGCTTCAAACAGCAAAGGAGTAGGCATCAGAATCATTCTCACTACTCCAAAGGGATCCATCATTGAATATTCCTTTACCCTAGGCTTCCCCGCATCCAACAACGAAGCGAAATATGAAGCTGTCTTAGCTGGGCTGTGAACAACTATCACCCTCGGAGTTACAGGGCTCGAATTTCGTTGTAACTTCTCGCTGGTAGTCAACCAAGTCAACGACAAATACGTCGCCAGATATTCTCGGATGGCGGAATACTTACAACTCGTTCTCAAATTGAAGTCCAAAATTCCCTGATGTGACTTCAAGTGGGTCTCCAGGTCTGCGAACAACCACGCCGACTCACTAGCCAACTTGGGGATAGCCGCGGAGTTCCAGTTTAGATGAAAAATTCCTATTGAGTATATCACTAATCCGAGTGTCCAGCAACCGACTGGAGAGGTCCTAAACCTCGACAACTCACCAGGATGGATGAGTCCCATCATTGCCTACTTGAAGACGGGACACTTCCTGATAAGAGTAGAGGCAAGGAAACTCTAACATTTGGCCACCAGTACATACTTCTCGGAGACATACTATACAAAAAATCCTACTCCAGCCTTCACCCCAACCAATGTTTGAGATACCTCGGTCCGGAGAGGCTCAGAAGGTGATGCAGGAAATCCACGACGAAGACTGTGGGAACCACACGAGAGGACGCTCTCTCGTCCACAGGGTCACTAACCAAGGGTACTAGTGGCCAAGATGTTTGACGAAGCCAAGGATTATGTGAGGAAATGCCCACAATGCCAAAAGTTTGCCCCAGCATCAAACCGGCGGAGCTCTGACCTTCACACCTTCCATAATCCGTGACCCTTATGCAATGGTAATTGGATGTAGTCGAACCTCTCCCCCGAGCGCAACTTTAGCTGCGGTTCCTACTGGTAGCCACCGACTAGTTTATCAAATGGATTGAGGCAGTACTGTTCTTTGAAGTCAGCGGGCAGCAGATTATCAAGTTTCTCTGGCAAAACATAGTATGTCGCTTCGGAATCCCCACACAATCATCTCCGACAATGGAACTAATGTTTCCAGCAAGCAAGTGGCCAGCTTTTGTGCCAAATAAAACATCGCCCACTAATTCTCTTCACCTTACTACCCTCAAGGCAATAGCTAGGCTGAAATTAGCAACCGCATCGTTCTTGACAACCTATGCAAAAGCTTAGACAAAGCCAAGGTTAAATGGGTAGAGAAACTCCTCGGAGTACTTTGGGCCTACAGGACCACCAAACGCGTTCCGACTGGAGAAACCCCATTCTTGTTAGCATATGAGACAGAGGCGATTATCCCAGTCGACATCTGCATGTAGACACTCCAAGTAGAAGGAGTGGTCCTAGATCAAAATGACACCCCACTCTATTTGATGCTAGATTACTCAGAGGAAAGGCATCAAAAGGCCCAAATTCGCATCGCAACCTATCAATAGCAAATTTGGGCGAGTCACCACAAGAAGGTGAAGCCTAGGGAATTTCAAGTCAGAGACCTGATCCTAAAGTGCGTGATTCAGAGCACTCGGCAGAAGGATCGGGAAAAATTGGGCCCAACTGGGAGGGTCCCTACATTATCATTGCTTGCAGAGGTCGTACACCCTAACCGATCGGGCGGGAACCAACTTAATAAGAAGTTGAACTCTTTTCACTTAAAACGATATCATGTGTAAGTCATGTAAATATTCAATCAAAGGATCATTTTCTGCTATCTTAATCACGTTTCCCTCAACTCTGATGTCTGTCCCAAGCATAATGCACAACCTCTATAGCGCCGGCTGCGCTAGTCCAGCCTATGATGGGTTAATACCCTGATGACTACTCGAGCATGCCCACATCCTATACGGGTCCTTTACACCCTGACGGCACTCCTCGAGGAGCCACATGAAAGATGGAGGCTCGCCCATGCTGGCTGCTTTGGTCCAGCCTATGATGAATTAACACCCTGATGACTATCCGAGCAAGCCCACAGCCTATACAGGTCCTCTACACCCTACGTCACTCCACAGGGAGCCACTTGAAAGATGGAGGCTCGTCTACGCTGGCTGTTATAGTCTAGATTATAATGGGTTAACACCCTGATGACTGCCTGAGCCAGGCCGCAACCTACAAGGGTCCTCTACACCCTGACGGTTACCGATCGGGAAACTCCTGAGAGATGGAGTCTTGCCCGACAAACCTTTCTGAGCACAACTTACATGGATTCTCTACACCCTGATGGTTCCCGATTGGGAAACTCTTGAGAGACAGAATCTTAGCCGACAAAACTTTTTGAGTGCAACCTACATGGATCCTCTACACCTGATGGTTACCGATCGGGAAACTCCTGAGAGACGGAGTCTTGGCCGACAAACCTTTCCAAGTGCAATCTACATAGGTCCTCTACACCCTGACGGTTACTGACCGGGAAACTCTTGAGAGACGGAGTCTTGCCCGACAACCTTTCCGAGCGTAACCTACATGGGTCCTCTACACCGTGACGGTTACCGATCGAGAAAGTCCTGAGAGAGGAAGTCTTGCTCGACAAACCTTTTCTAGCGTAACCTACATGGGTCCTCTACATCCTGACGGTTACCAATCGGAAAACTCTTGAGAGACGGAGTCTTGCCCGATAAACTTTTTCGAGCACAACCTACATGGATCCTCTATACACTGACGGTTACCGATCAAGAAACTCCTGAGAGATGGAGTCTTGCCCGATAAATCCCCCTGAATGACTCTACAACCTACACGGGCCCTTTACACCCTGACAGTCACTCCTGGGAAACTCCTGACAGACGAAAGCTCGCCCCTAGTGGGTGGGTTTTCTCTCAACTGTGAATCCCCTAGCAGCCCCCATCAGGGGGCACACACAGAGTCATTTCAGGTTCTACAAAACAAGATAGCTCCCAAGGAGTAAGGAGATCACAATCATAAGTAAGGTAAGATTTAAACAAAACTCTCATTGATTGTCTTTTCTATGTATTACAAAGTTTCTGCATTACATCCCTCTTATAAATGTGGATACATCTAATAAGTATGATATAAGTACATGTTTTGGTTTTGCATGAATGTGTTATTCCTGAGTGAAAAAGCAGAGGTGCACATTATCAAGTCCCCAGCCGTATCCTGGTAATGACTCTTAAGCAAACAATCCACCAAGGCCGGACGAGCGATACTGAGAACTCCCAGGAAGACCACCAATAAGGAGAACCGCAACCAAATGATAGATCAAAACCTGCAAGGCGAAAGAGGATATCTGTGCTATGACCGTAACTTCAGAGTAGAGACGGACAAGGAGACGACACCCCATAAGAGCACAGGCGATCAACCCCTAATACCAAAGTCAGTATCGAATACCCTTATGGTCCCAACTACATGCTCATTGTAAGAAAAGAAAGGGAGGTCAAACCCAAACTGCACCCCAGTCTGCTCCGACCAAAGGCGAGACAACAAATTAAGCAGAAAATAGGTCATCCCTGTCCATCCCTACAGCTGGGCCTCGTCACAAGAACTGAAACTTCCTGACGAGCCCATCGCAAGAACTGAAACTCCTTGACAAATAAACTCTCGAATATTAGGAGTGCAGTAGGCATTACCACCATTTCCATCTCCTTCCTCCACCGAATGAAGAACAAAGGAGACATCACTGCTTGCAGAATAGAGCAAGGCTTTAGACAGTAAAGAACATTCAGGAAGTAGTCCGGATCCCTCCTGAAGATCCCTACCCTATATATATAGGGGAAAGAAGTCCAAGAGTCAATCACTCAGGCTCCAAATCCCAAAAGAAGACGAAGCATCATTCCATTTGGGATCTTACATATGTCAAAGAAAAAGGGACTCGAACCGTCGCGCTAGATACGCCATGCCTTTCTCAAAAATCACCCGCATTCATAAGAGACGGTTACCTCATCAATGCTACCACTTCAGATACGCGGTACCCACCTCGAACGCAACGTTGCACAAAAGGCGGTAATTTGATCAGCGTTGTGCTGGATGTGACCACATTTAAAGCTCTTCCAGACTGTATGGCCATGCACGCCACTACAAGACAAAATCTGAAGCGACAACAGGCACCCCGAGTCCAGCCCCAAAAAGTTCTCATTTCATTCTGCTTTTTGAAAGTACACCTAGGGGGTGAATAGGTGTAGTGCTAATCTAAGACAAATAATGCGAAATTAAAAACTAAATGCTAAACACACAACATGTAATTAAAAGTGAGTCCGAATTTCCCGTGAAGGGCACTGGAACTACTCCTCGCGATTCCTCTAAATTAAGAGTTGAGGTGCTTTAATAACTCTCTTGATTGAACACAAGTGTGAGCATACAAACAATATCTAACATGTATATGAATATGAACAATAATAACAATGCAATATATATAGAGAGAGTTGTGAAAAAGATCCAAACGCAAACACAAAGATATGTTTCGAGGGTCAAGCCACCGCTCTACGTCCCCGCCTTCACACAAAATGATTTCAACTATCCACTATTGGATCTTTCACAAAGAGGCCTCCACCGAGGAATTACAGCTCAACACTGGGAGTACGCAACCCCAACTCTCTTTCTCCTCTACACAAGTAAAGGTACAAAGCCTAGCACAAAATAAAGAAAAGAAATACAACTTAGTGATTCAATGATTACAAATAGTCTTAGTGATCTCAATGGATCACAAACATTTTTTCTCATAAAACAAAGATTCTAAAGATAGATTTTGAATTGATTGACTCAAGTATGTGAGAAATCAAAGTGTTTGGAAAATAAATTCATAAAGAAAACACTTGGAATAAAAACTTCTTGATAGATAAAGAAAATGAAGAACAAACTAGATTCCCAAAAACTTGTTTTCTTTTGATTTTTTAAAACTTTGACAACAAAACTAAAGATATAGATTTAAAGCTCAAAAACATTTTTTAAAACTCTTTAGAATGTGAGCAATAAGTCACTAGAAAACTGATAAATTTCTCTGGAAAAATCTTATGGAAAACAGCCCCCCAAAACCTATTTTATAGGGCTTAGAAAAATATAGCCGTTGGGGTAAAAACTGCCCAGAATAGGCTGTCAGTTGACCGCTCGGTCGATCGGTCAACGGTTAAAAAGATGACTATTTGAGCCTGTCGGTCGACCACCCCAAGGCAGAATGCCAAGTCAGTCGGCCGTCTGGTCGACCGTGCCAAACAAAGACTAAGTCTCTTACAGTCGGTCGACTGTGCGGTCGACCGGCCATATAGGCAAGGTCTTTATACACGTCTTGTGCACATCGGTCGACCGATCGATCGATTGAGCTCTGATCCGGTCGACTGCCAATAGCCCAAGAACAGATTTTTAGGGTTTGAAAATGTAGCTTTGTAATACCCTAAAAATTCAAATAAATACATATAATTTCACAAAAATAAGTTCTTATTAACCCTTTGAAATTCAAATATATGTGATCAAAAATCAACACATATTACAAACTATTTAAACTATTTTGAGGCATAAAAATTTAGCTTTAAACAAAAATGGTATTTT
This sequence comes from Agave tequilana, assembly GCA_038442645.1. Taxonomy (NCBI): domain Eukaryota; kingdom Viridiplantae; phylum Streptophyta; class Magnoliopsida; order Asparagales; family Asparagaceae; genus Agave; species Agave tequilana. The sequence goes on along the minus strand of JAVJIF010034008.1, from coordinate 69,619 downwards.
CCAAAACTTAGATTTTGAAATGAAAATACGTTTTCTTCAAAACTTGTATAGATATAAAAACAAATATAAAAATACATTTAAAGCATAGTGTATATGAGATAGAATCCAATGCACATATAAATGATATATCTTTTTTTGACATTAAATCCAAAAACTCAAAAACAAAACAGTTAAACCGAAAACCAAAACTATTGAACTTGTGTGTATATATACTTGAGTATATCAAAACTAAACTATCCTTACACAAGATCTAAACGATAAACAAACAAACCTAAACTGAAGTTTTCTTATCGATCTTCATCTCCAAAACGACTCGATCCAAACACAATCCATAGAGCTTGACCCTCTTGAGTACTAGATGAGATATTGATGCGCGAGCTCTTGAATCAACACATGTTAGCTCCAAAACTTGACTATGAATTCTTTGTTAAAGCTAACACCTACTAAGATCTTGATCAATAACTGAAACTATATTAACACAAGATCATTAGTAACTTAACTTTATAAGTTAGTCATCATCAAAACTAAGATGAAGGGACTTTGGGCTAACAATCTCTCCCTTTTTGATGATGACAAAACTTATGAGGTTATATATGCATGGATTAAAGATAAGCTCTCTTAACTCATGCATAGTAAATAAAACATATAGATATGCAATGTAGCTCAAATACCAATAAATTAAAAAATATATATGATAAGAATCATAAAACACATGTATATATGCATAAACAATTAATCAAACATGCATATATATAAATCCAAATCCTTCTCCCCCTTTTTGTCATTCATCAACAAAGGGTGAAGAAAAACAAACAATATCAATAAAAACATTTTTATATCAATTGAAATAAATCAATTGAAAGAGAAATAATCTTTTTATCATTTGATACCAATAGAAGGAAATGATACCAATTGAAGGTAAATTTTAAACCAAATTTTAAGGTAAACACTAAATCATTTTACAATGTGATACTAATTTGAGAATAATGCAAATTGAAGGCTATTGATACCAATAATGAAAATGTAAGCATTTTCAAAACAAAATATTTTTCTTCATAAAAAGTGGGAGTAAGATACCAATTAGAAATAAATGCAACTGAAAGATAAATCAAGAATTTTTCTCCCCCTTTATGAAATATCAATAAAAACAATGCATAAGCTTGTATAGGATACCAATTTTAACATTTTAATACTAAATCAAGCTTAGCATAAATAGTTGTGCTATAAAGAATTTGTATGAACATTTTTTAGTTTAGCACAAGAAATCATATATATCTATATATGATTAATTTAAACACCAATTTGAAATATGATGCATAGATATATAGAATACATGAGTATACAAAAATAAAATACCACAAAATCATGTATAACTCATAACATCCACCCTTTCATGCACATGTTTAAAAAGATATTCAATAAGGGTATACAAGGCATGATTACCCAAGCAACCGCCCTTTTAGGGTAGAAGTTTTCAAAAATAATATTTGAAGATAGTTTTATCATAGATTGAAAATCCTACCAATTGAAGAATACGAAACTAGTTTTATGATAATTTTGAAAACTAATACGAGATCCTTCAAGAAAGGAATAAAAACAAATATATATCCCATGAAAATATGAAATCACACGATCATCGATACTCAAATAGCGATAAAGCACATAAATGCTCATAAAACAAAAATCATGAGTAAACACCAAACATAGAGCGTGAAGAATCATGTAATCAATAAAATCATGGAGATAAGACAATGAAGCTCAATCAAAATAAAAACAATTCCTATTTCATGAAGTCATCAAACATGAAAAACTCTATTTTTATCAAAAACTAAACAAACTTTAAGACATATGTATGTTTTGTCAAAACTAAAGCATACATATTTATCCTAAATATGAAAAGAGTTCAAAATGGAATACATGGCATGTAAAGCAATTGACTCTAGGAACGAACATGTATATCTTAATAGTTTTGGTTAAAATTTACATACACATGAAGTTAAACAAAAACATGTACAAAATAGGGAATACAGGTGTAAATGTAAGAATCATCAAAACTAGGTTATACAAATACATCTATGAGTACACATGAACAATGAGACATCCAAACATAAGAATCAAGTGTAGGTCACTAATTGTATAGGTATAAACACAAGTTTTAACAAAAATTACATCTAAACATGTAATCAAGACATGAATGCACAAGACATCAAAATATGATCATTAGAGTAAATGCAAATATTATTTCAATAAGGATATGCATACATACCTAAATAATAGTGAGAACACATAAAAATGAATTCATATAAACATGGGTGTATCTCAAATGCTACACATGTATATCACAAGTCTAATAAACATTGCATTACAACATAATGAACATGAAAACCAAAACATGCTAAAAATCATCAATGAGAAAGCATGTTAAAAAAAAGAGTTAGAGATAGTTACCAAAACCAATTTAACTAGTCTTTAGGTCTCCAAACCATGGCGGTCCTCCCATCAAAACTTTTTTAAAAGTGATGCATCCAAAAATGTGACCATTGAGCTCGAAATGCATCTACCATCAAGGCACTGATACTCTCACGTCTTGTGAGAGCCCACACCTACAACAAATAAAATAGGGATGAATTTTGGTACCCAAACTTTCTTTGGTCCATGGGGGTTAGCACCTTTCCCAACCCAAACATTCATACTTGCAAAATTTATAATATTTAATCTATCACAATAAAATTTTGCAAGATGGCCCATACGTCCACAATGTGTACAAGTGTACACATTAGCATAGATTGAATCATGTGTGTGAGCATGACGAGCATGTGTATGCCGTGGAGGGTGTGCATGCATATGTGGAATATATTTCTTTCGAAATATAGATTCCGATCTCTTGTGGTTCATGGCACATTGGCTCAAAGTGGAGCTCAAACAATCTACACTATTCTTCAACATGCAAATATCATTATCAATGCTTGAAAAGATGTGGAGCATGCATTCTTATCACTAAGAGATATAAAAATAGAATCATGATAAGAATGGGAAGCAAAATCATTTTTCAATGAAATATTTTCTTTCGAAACACGATCTAATTCCTTTGAAATTAAAATAATTTTGTTTTTCAAGGAATCATTCTCTTTTAGTACAAAATTAAGTTTTGAAGACAAAAACTCATTTTTCTTCAAAACATAATCAAAATCATTTTTATTTTTTAACATCTCATTTTCTTTTAAACCAAGATCGAGTTGGGTTTTCAATGAATCCCTTTCATTTGAAACTTCAACATTTTCTTATAAAACCAAATCAAGTTTTGAAAACAAATTTTTGTTTTCTTCTTTAAATTAAAACTCTTGCTTTTTAAAAGTTTATTTTTTGAAAGCAAGTTTTCACAAAATATAGAAAGTTCTTCATTTAAAACATGAGCATCCATAACATTATCATCAATGAAAGAGCTATCATAATCATCTAGATGAGTGTCCAATTTTACCTCAAGGGAGTTAATCCCTTGGACCATGAAGCGAGCTTGGTCGGACTCATCTCTAATGGGTTCTCTCTCTACATTGTTTGAAGTTTGTTCCTTGAGAGAGCTCAATGTGTTCCATACAAAAGCGGAATCACAATAAGAAACAATAAATAAATAATCTTTTCTTAGTGATTGCCTAAGTGCAATCAATGCTTGTGCATTACCCTCATATACTTGCCATTATTAATATAGGAATTTTTAGTAATGGCAAGAAAAACATATAATTCTAATGCTTTTAAATATGCACTCATCTTAAACTTTCACAAATTAATGTTAGATGCATCATAAGTGGGTGGAGCAAGATAATCTATGAGTGTACATAAGTATATGTGCAAAGCAATACTAGATTAGTAATCAAGGATCACATTCCTAGGTGGTTAACTGAATATCAGGAGCGCTAGTTCTGATACTAATTGAAAGTACACCTAAAGGGGGTGAATAGGTGTAGTGCTAATCTAAGACAAAAAAATGCGTAATTAAAATCTAAATGTTAAACACACAACGTGTAATCAAAAGTGAGTCTGAATTCTCCGTGAAGGGACAAGAACTACTCCTCACGATTTCTCTAAATTAAGAGTTGAGATACTTTAATAGCTCTCTTGATTGAACACAAGTGTGAGCACACAAACAATATCTAGCATGTATATGAATATAAACAATAATAAAAATGCAATATATATAAAGAGAGTTGAGAGAAAGATCCAAACGCAAATACGAAGGTATGTTTCGAGGTTCGAGCCACCGCTCTACGTCCCTGCCTTCACACAGAAAGATTTCAACTATCCAATATTGGATTTTCCACAAAGGGACCTCCACCGAGGAATTACAACTCAACACCGGGAGTACAAAACTCTAACTCTCTTTCTCCTCTACACAAGAGGAAGGCACAAAGCCTAACACAAAACAAAAAAAGGAAATACAACTTAGTGATCCAATGATCATAAACACTCTTGGTGATCTTAATGGATCACAAACAATTTTTCTCACAAAATAAAGATCTTAAAGATAGATTTTGAATTGATTGGCTCAAGTATGTGAGAAATCAAAGTGTTTGAAAAATAAACCACAAAGAAAACACTTGGGGAAAAAACGTCTTGATAGATAAAGAAAATGAAGAGCAAACTAGATTCCCAAAAATTTGTTTTCTTTTGATTTTTCAAAACTTTGAAAACAAAACTAAATATATAGATTTGAAACTCAAAAACTTGTTTTAAAACTCTTTAGAATATGAGCAAGAAAGTACTAGAAAATTGGTAAAATTTCTCTTGAAAAATCTTATGGAAAAACAGCCCCCAAAACCCATATTTATAGGGCCTAAACAAATATAGCCGTTGGCTGTTAAAAACTATCCAGAATGGGCTGTCGATCGACCACTCGGTTGACCGGCCAACGATAAAAAATATGACCAATTGAGCCTATCGGTTGACCGCCCCAAGGCAAAATGCCAAGTCGGTCGACCGCCCGGTCGACTGTGCCAAACAGAGACTAAGTCTATTACAATCGGTCGACCATGCGGTCGACCAACCATATAAGCAAGGTCTTTGTGCACGTCTTGTGCACATCGGTCGACCGACCGGTCGACCACCAGTAGCCCAAGAACAAATTTTTAGGGTTAGAAAATGTAGCTTTGTAATACCCTAAAAATTCAAATAAAATACATAAAATTTCACAAAAATAAGTTCTTATTAACCCTTTGAAATTCAAATATGTATGATAAAAAATCAACACATATTGCAAACTATTTTAACTATTTTTGAGACATAGAAATTAAGTTTTAAACAAAAACGGTATTTTCCAAAACTTAGATTTTGAAATGAAAATACGTTTTCTTCAAAACTTGTATAGATACAAAAATAAGATATAGAAACACATTTAAAGCATAGTGTGTATGGATAGAATCCAATACACATATAAATGATATATCTTTATTTTTGACATTAAATCCAAAAACTCAAAAACGGAACGGTTAAACCGAAAACCAAAACTATTGAACTTGTGTGTGTATACTTGAGCATATCAAAACCAAACTATCCTTACACAAGATCTAAACAATAAATAAACAAACCTAAATCGAAGTCTTCTTGTCGATCTTTATCTCCAAGATGACTCGATCCAAACACGATTCATAGAGTTTGACTCCTATTGAGTACTGATGTGATCTTGACGTGCGAACTTTTCAACACATGTTAGCTTCAAAACTTGACTATGAATCCTTTGTTGAAGCTAAACACCTACTAAGATCTTGATCAATAACTGAAACTAAATAAACACAAGATCATTAGTAACTTAACTTCATAAGTTAGTCATCATCAAAACTAAGGTGAAGGGTCTTTGGGCTAACACTTTTCTCTCTACATCGGAGACTCCGGGGACTTAAAATCTCCTGAGGAAGAGTTCCCGACCTCTTCTGAAAAAGGGGAGTATAGGGGGCATCTGTAGTGGTCTCTTTCTGACCGCCCGAGATCGTGATGCATGTATATCCAGCTTTGACGGATGTGAGACATATGGCTACTTTCAGAACATTTAACCCGAAACCATCGCCCAGTTCAAATTTCGAACGAGTCGGGTGACTAATAGAAGAATCAGATTCGATTACATAGATCTCTATTCTTATGCCCAATCCTAATTCAAACGAGGTAGTAACCTCTCGGGAGCAGTTCATCCTTATCTACAGCCAAGCGCGAACCATAAGATAGAGATGGACTCTCTCCTATATCGATTCAAATTAGGGTGTTTGGCTCAATCGTTGTAAAGCCATGAAATTAAGGTATTCAAACTGAGTAGGATTCTCTATCCTTATCTATTGGACATGACATGTATAAATAGAGGATCCCTTCCAACGAGAAAGGGATCATGTTCACCCGATTCAGGGAAACCTATTGTAATCATCATTGACATAGTGGAAACTCTCTCTCTTTCTCCGTGTTTTTTTGTCTTTCGGGTTTTTCACATATTTTCACTATGTTTGCGATTGACTTCTCTATGATTTGGCTACATCCACTTCTCTATTTTGATACGTGGACTGGTTCCTTTAGAATTACCCACTGCACGGTTCAAGCCCAAATCTTGTCCGGTCTAAAATTACTAGAAATAAACCATTCGTCCAAAACCCATAAGCCAATATTCTCTGTGGCGCGAACGGTTGAGAGAGAGAGAGAGAGAGAGAGAGAGAGAGAGAGAGAGAGAGAGGCGAGCAAAGCGGCGGCCTGGGTGGCTCAACCTTTAGGCGACCGAGGCGGTTGCCTAGGGCCCCCAAATATAGTGGCTTCCCAAAATAATAGTCTTATCTGGTTTTTAAGCTAAAACAAGAAAATATAAAAAATTGTAAAATGTGCTTTATCAATTTAATTTGGTTATCGGCCATGACTAGAAATCATGTGGGCTTTGAATCCTGCCGTCCACGTTTTTTACTTTTCTTTTCTCTTTCATTTTTGAATCTCTTCCACTTCATGCAGGAAGCAGGCAACATGCCTGGCCCGGCCGAAAAGGAGAAAACGAACGGATACGAGGGAACGGGTCGGATCCAAAAATGGACGGCCAAGATGACCCTCAAACAGATCAACATCGCAGAGATAACCTATATATAAAGTGCCCAATTCCCTCGCTTTCTAAAGCCCCAAACCCTAGCGCATCCTTAGCCCTAGAGAGCCGATCTCCCTCTCCGTTCTCGCCAAAGATCCGCTGAACTCCATCCAATCCAATCAATTGCGTAAGCCGTCGAACCCTAATCTCTTTCAAGTTTCTCAACTTTCTTTTTTTGATTATGTTTCGTTTGGTGAGATGATAAGGCTTTGATGTTGGTTTTATATCAGTGTTCTTCATGTCTTTGTTGTTAAAAGAATGAACTTTTGTTCCCTGAAAGTTAAGTTGTATTCCGATGGATTATTCATTTTGTTATTGTTATATTACATAGCTTGATAGTGCGGTAATTGTAAATCTAAGGGTGAAATAGTGGACATCCATTGTTGAAAATTTATATGAAAAATAGATGGGAAAGACTTAATTTTTAACATCATGCATGATGACAAACCACTATGTTTTTATACTGGCACTTTATTTTTGTTCGATAAAGATAAATTTCAATTTCCATTTATAGTGCTTTATTTGTTGTTGAATCCTCTGTAGATGGTCTTATTCTATTTTTGTTCCTAATTCTTTAACCTTCGTTTGCTCTTTCATAATACATTTTGACTATTATTCGAATGGACTTATGGAGGTGTTTTGGTATTTGATTTAATTTTTCTTCCTTCTATTGTAATTTTGATATAAATATTTCTCCTATATAAAGTCTACCATAGATTGCAATTCAGTGAACTCAACCTTATAAATGAATGTGTTTCAGTGAACTCAACCTTGGCCATTCATACTTTATCCATTACCTTATGAGAAGGTTTCCTTGCTACCAATTAGTCAATTTTAACGTCTGCAATTTGATTAGGTGGTATTCCTATTCAATGGGGTGTAACATTTTGCTTTTATATTGGATGTTAAAGATAGCTGACATTGAGTCCAGTAGCATATTGACAAGCTGGACAGGAGTCAGGAGCTTTGTTTCAACTTTTAACCAGCTCACATCTTAATTTTATTCAAGAAGATTTGTTTTTCAATGAATATTGATTGAATAAAATATTATTTAATATTATTTATTTCTTAAAATATATTTTAAAAGAGTCCCATTTGAAACTTTCGCCTAATTCCTTCCTAGGAATTGAGCCGTCCCTGAGCGGCAGCGGCCATGGCGGGCGGCAAGATAAGGAAGATGAGGCCTTGTCAGCAGAAGCAGCACAACCACTTTCAAGGCGGAATCCCCTTTGAGAAATCGAAAGGGCAACACATCCTTAAGAATCCGATGCTGGTGGAGACCATCGTTCAGAAATCGGGGATCAAGCCCACCGACGTCGTTCTTGAGATTGGTCCCGGTACCGGTAACCTCACCAAAAAGCTTCTAGAAGCCGCCAAGTCCGTCGTCGCCGTCGAGCTCGATCCTGGCATGGTCCTCGAGCTCAATCGACGGTTTCAGGGAACGCCTTATGCCAGTCGCCTTAAGGTACTAAATTCCTTAAAATTAAGTTTTGGACTTAACTTTTCTTCGTAAATATTGTGTTTATTTCCTTATAAATTGGAAAAAAATAACTCAGAAATTACCCTACTGATCCAGAAATATATCAGAAAGTTATTTTTTTTTAAGGAAAAGTTTCAATGTTTTTTTCTAGTGGCACCGAGATTGAAGTAATATGATTAATTATTGATTGTTATTCTTTTGCAAACAAGCAATTTAGAGCTTTTAGCATAAAAAGGGAACCTTTATCACATAGCTCTCTGTCAAACACCAAAGGTTTTAATTTTTTTTCAGCTTCTGCTGCATCTTAATTTTCAAGACACCTCGATTATCTAAGATCCTAAATGAATCAGGATTGTAGTATATGGTGGGAATTTCTTATTTTTATTTTATGAAGCATTCATATATTATTTAACAACCCCATCCATGTGAGTTTGTATCTGTTAGCTGAAAGAGTTATATTCTCTGTTATCAATTTTTTACACCATGTTCACATCACAGAATTGATTGAAGCTGAAAAGAAGTATGATTGCTTTGGAACTGAATCACAACACAACACACAATACTTGTAATATATTATATATTTCAATTAAATTTCTAGTGATGAGAAGACAGTTTGGGTTAACATGTTCATTTTACAGTAAAATTTCCCCCACAATTATGTATTCTTAGTATTTCACAATTTGATGTGCTGCAGTAGTCTAATACTAGATGTTGCCATACTCCTGTTGAAAATTTTGTAGGTCATTCAAGGAGATGTCCTCAAGTGCGACCTGCCCTACTTTGACATCTGTGTTGCGAACATTCCATATCAAATCTCATCTCCCCTCACTTTCAAGCTTCTTGCCCACAGGCCAGTCTTCCGGTGTGCCGTCATAATGTTCCAGCGTGAATTTGCTATGAGGCTCGTCGCCAAACCGGGGACAATCTCTACTGCCGCCTCTCAGTCAACACCCAATTCCTTGCTCGCGTTGACCATCTCCTTAAAGTCGGTCGAAACAACTTTAGACCCCCGCCCAAGGTTGATTCCTCTGTGGTCCGCATAGAACCAAGGAAACCACTACCACCTGTAAGATTCAAGGAGTGGGATGGATTGATACGCCTTTGTTTCAACAGAAAGAACAGGACCTTGGGATCAATTTTCAGGCAGAAGAGTATCCTTTCTTTGCTAGAAAAGAACTATAAAACCATGCAAGCTCTGCAAATCTCTCAGAATGGGCGGATAGATGAGGATAAGATAGCGTCTGATGATGTGGAAGATTTGGCAAACATGGTTCAGGACTTAAGTATGGATTTTGATGGTGGGAAAGATGACGATGAGATGGATATGGAAGATGCTGACATGGCAGTGAAAGAGAGGTCTGAGTTCAAGGCAAAGGTGTTGGCAATATTGAGTCAAGGGGATTATACAGAGAAGAGAGCCGCGAAGCTCTCACAAGAACATTTCTTCCATCTTCTTTCGCTATTCAATGAGGCTGGCTTTCATTTCTCGTGATTGTTGTTGAGGTGTATGATGGGCTTTCAAATGGTACCCTTTTAACCCACAACCAATTTTGTTTATTTTTTTCCTTCTTTATTTTGCTATGTTGAACTTCAATTGTGTCAGGTGCTCTCTCAGATTTTGTAGTGGATTTTAATATATATTGGAAGATATGCGTAAAGCAATCGACACTTTCTCCTGGTTCAGTGTCACCATTTATATCAATTTTGTATTTCACGTACTGCTGATTATATGCATACTGCTTCAGGAATTGAGTAAAATTCTATCCTAGATAGCTTTCAGCTATATCTTTTTTTGAATGATGTAGCTGAACTAGTTATTTGAGTAGTTTTATACATTATATTTGCCCCTTTCATAATTATCATTAGAACTGACATTGTGAATGAAAATTCTGCAGACCTAGGTCACTGGTAACTTCTCTGCATAGTGAAATTTAGATCATAGAGAAATGTTAGTCAAACTGGGATTCTTTCATGTCTTACCATTCTGAGTGTATGAACTTTATTTGCAATCCTGTTACAAAAGCTGTTGAGAGTATTGCTTGATTTAGAGCTTAGCACTTAGTTTTTAAGGTAGACAAAGATATAGATCTTAGACTTCCACCTTCGAAAAAAAATTGGGCTTATAGAACCTATATGCATGATGTGCTTCAAGTATATAACTATAGTATTGTTCCTCTGTAGGATACATAAGTTTAACTGTTCTGAATTAGAGGAAAATCATAAACTATGTGGCTATTTTCACGACAAATGTCCATGTTTATTAACAATTTATTGAATTAGGTTGTCTAATAATATCTGCTCGTTATCTTAATTTTCATAGGTTTTTATTTTTTTAAGTTTGGTGAGCTTCAGTATGAGGTTTACCATCTGGGATAGAGCCAGTAGTGTTCAAAACTCTAGAACTATGTTTTGTCATTTAGAAAGTATAGGAATAAAATTCTCTACAGCTACATGCAAACAATCACGTGCTGTTGAAAATTTCTCTGGTCTCCATTTCTGATATTATTCCGTTTATTTAGTGTCTGTAAATCATAGCATGATCAACAATCTCTGATGTGCGCGTCGTTCTGCTTCATGTGTTAGTGTGCTTGGCTGAACTGAATGGCTTTCTTCAGTATCACATAATCAGGAAGCCTCCTCTTCCCACATATATCACATTTATTTGGCATTCCAGCTTCCAATGTCTATCTTGATCACCTGTACTCTGTAGTTTATTTGCAATATAAGGTAGTTTCAAAATTGCACTTGTGAGCGCTCTAAGGCTTGGCGGTAATTCAGCCAAAGGCCCCCGGGGGGAGGGGGCAAGAGTTGAATGCTTCACGATACGGTTACAATCAAGGAAAGAATCAAAATAATAATCTAATACTTCCAAGGTATTTTGCTAAATACTTGAAAAGCAAGTCAAGGTGGAGATGATTGAGATTTTATCTTGTTTTCAAGAGGAGATGATAGTCTAAGAAGATCTAATCGAATTGGAAAAAGACAAAGACTCGAAACAGAAGAAGCAAATCTAGCAGAGTCAGATTAATCGATTATATAGTCGATTAATGCTCAGTCCATTCGACTGCCCAGTCGACTAGAAAGATACAGAGAAGGAAGTGTTTATAGTTAGTCGACTTATAGGTCTTATAAGTCAACTAATCTGAGGAGACTCGCTGACTAGTCGTTCTGAAGTGTGAACAGAAGCGGTGCGAGTTTCCGAGTTTGAATAGGATTCAGAATGAAAATTTGTTTCTAAAGTTTAAAAGGGTCTAGAATTTTTCTAGATCAAGGAGATCAACTCCTACAAAGGTTGGTCAAGTTCTTCAATCATCCGACGATCGAGATCATCTCATAGTCGGAATAAGATTTGTATTGTAAAATCGTATAAATAAAAGTTGTAACCCAGTAAATTGTAACAAGAAAAGAAAAAAAATAAGAGAGCCAATAAAGAGAGAGGAAGGCGACGATGCATAGAGAGATTTATTTCCGAGTTTGAATAGGATTCAGAATGAAAATTTGTTTCTAAAGTTTAAACGGTCTAGAATTTTTCTAGATCAAGGAGATCAACTCCTATAAAGATTGGTCAAGTTCTTCAATCAGCCGACGACCGAGATCATCTCATAGTCGGAATAAGATTTGTATTGTAAAATCGTATAAATAAAAGTTATAACCTAATAAATTGTAACAAGAAAAGAAAAAAAAAGAGAGCCAATAAAGAGAGAGGAAGGTGACGATGCATAGAGAGAAGGTATAATTCAGGCATATTTGTTGTGTCAACAATCTCCAAAGGGTTATATTTTAGATGAAGCCAGATGTCACTGTTTGTTGTCCCCCGTTACTAATAGTTGGTGTCCATTTTTGCCTGTAGACTCTGGGTTATATTTTAGATGAAGCCAGATGTCACTGTTTGTTGTCCCCCGTTACTAATAGTTGGTGTCCATTTTTGCCTGTAGACTCTGGGGTTGTGCACCCAGCTGTTGCTCCTTTACATGTCTCTGCAATTCCCGTTAGTCTTCTAAATTGCTAAAATGCTGACAAGAACCTTGTTGTCTACCAAAAAACAATGCCAGTGAATTCATGTTGAGCTAGGGTAAGCAGCAGCTATGGGAAACTAGCCGGTAGCAGTTAAAATAAGCAAACCCCATTTGTAGTCCTTTCCCTGAAAAAAGGATAATTTGAATGCCAGATATGTTGCAAGAGTAGGAAAAAAGCAAAGCATGGTGAAAAACAGTGTTCTAAATAGCACGAGGAAGCGTGAGGCAAGTGCTACTAAGCGCTAAAGCAGAAAACATGATGAGTATGTATATATATATATATGTGTATATATATATATATGTGTATATATATAGAGAGGTCTATATGTATATATGTATATGAGTGTGTGTGTGTATATGTGTGTGTGTGTGTGTGTGTGCGTGTGTGTGAGGAATCTGTATCTCAGCCGCCAGCTGAGAGACTCTCTCAGCTGGCGCAACATGGCTGAATTTCAACCACAATTTTTTGTGCTGGTACCATGGTCGCAGTTTTATATGAGGACTGTGATTAAGTCGCAGTGTTTTTATGAGAACTGCTGCCATGGTCGCAGTCTTTTCTAAGGACTGCGACCAAGGTCGCAGTCTTTTTCTGAAGACTGCTACCATGGTTGTAGTCTTAATTACACTGAAAATATATGATTTTTTAGGATTGCGACCATGTTACAGTGGACTGCTACCATTTTGCAGTAAGTTTGCGACCATATTGAAGTGACAGCTGAGAGAGTCTCTCTCAGCTGGCGGCTGAGGAACATCTCTCTCTCTCTCTCTCTATATATATATATATATATATATATATATATATATATATATATATATATATATATATATATATATAATGTAACTCAGCTGCCAGCTGAGAGACTCTCTCAGCGGTGATGTGGCTGAATCTCAACCACAAATTATGGGCGCAACGCTATCATGGTCGTAGTCTTAACTGAGAATATCTGAAATTTTTTTAGGACTGTGACCCGGTCTCAGTGGCAGTGCTAGTTGAGAGAGTTCTCTCAGCTGGCGGCTGTGGTACAAATACTGAAAGTACACCTAGAAGGGTGATGAATAGGTGTAGTGCTAATCTAATGCCAAATGATGCGGAATTAAAAACTTAATTGCTAACACACTATGTGTAATTAAGTGAGCCCGAATTTCCCGTGAAGGGCTCTGAAAGTACACCTCGAGATTCCTCTAAACTAAGAGTTGAGGTGCTTCAATAACTCTCTTGGTTGAACACAAGTGTGGGCACACACACAAGTATATGATATGAGCAATGTAAAGCAATGCAAGATACAAGGATATGTTTCGATGTTCGAGCCAATGCTCTACGTTCCCGCCTTCACACAAAAGGATTTCAACTATCCACTATAGGATTTTTCACACAGGGACCTCTACTGAGGAATTACAACTCAATACCGGAGTACACAACTCCTTCTCTCTACACAAACCTCTACACAAGAGGTGGTCACTAAGCTAAGCACAAAGCAAAGAAGAAAATACAACTTGATGATCCAATGATCACGAATAATCTCTTGGTGATCACAAATGATCACAAACAATAGCCTCTCACAAATAAGATCCTAGAGGATAGATAAGCAATGAAAAGCTCAAGTATGTGAGTGCACAAAGCTTTTGGAAAATTAAACACAAAGAAAATACTTGAAAAAAACTCTTTAATTGATAGAGAAATGAAAAACAAAATTAGAATTCCCAAAGACTGTTTTTTTTTATTTTCCAAAAAATTTGAAACAAATAAAGATATGAATTTGAAGCACAAAACTCTTTTGAAACTCTTAAAAATGTGGGTTAGAAAACACTAGAAAATTGGTTAAAATTCTCTTGAAAAATCTTTTAAGAAACAGCCCCCAAAACCCTTTTATATAGGGCCTAGGAGAAACTAGCTGTTGGGGTTAAAAATTGCCCAAATGGGCTATCAGTCGACCGCCCAACGGTCAAAAATTGACCGTTTGAGCCTGTCGGTCGACCGCCCGTTCGACCGGCTCCAAGGCGAACTTGCTTGTCGGTGATTGCTCGGTCGACCGGGATTACCTGAGACAAGGGTAGTGCTAGTCAGTCGATCGCATGGTCGACCTGAAATCACCTAGAGGGGGGGGGGGTGAATAGGTGATAATGCTAATCTAGAAACTAAATGCGGAAGCTAAACACTATTTTGCAACACACTTAATACAACCAACAAGTGTAGCCGAATTCCCGTAGAGGGCTCTGGACTAACTCTTCTTGATTCCCCTAGTTAAGGGTTGAGGTGCTATATGAAGCTCTTGTGGTTAAGTATAAGAGAGGCACACACAAACAAGCCAAGCATATAAGGATGATAAGCAATATGAAATAATGCAAGGCACAACACAAGCAATATGAATGATATGAAAGATATGGCAATATGAATAATGCAATGCACAAAAGTAAAGAGAGAGTTTAGAGACAATGGATCAAACGCAAACACAAAGATATGTTTTGAGGTTCGAGCCCCTAGCTCTACGTCCTCGCCTTCACCGAGAAGGATTTCTAATTCACTATTTTGTCCACCGAGGACTCCTACCGAGAAAACCTCCACCGAGGAGGATTTTTACAACAAGGGAGTACCGAACTCCTCTCTCAAACACCGCCTCACAACCGAGGGTAGGCCCGTAGTCAAATAACCACAAATCACCTCTACCGAAGAGGGATACAAAAACAATCAACTCCACCTCTCACTAGAGGGAGCAAACCAACCAACTCAATCTCTACCAAAGAGGGAGCAAACACCACTCCAATCAACCTCTACCAAAGAGGGATACACAAATACAAGGAGGGTTTACAACTTGGAGGCTTAGACAACCTCAAACAATTTCTCTTTTCCACAAAACAATGATCCTAATAGAATAGGATAGTATGATGGCTCAAGTGTGGAAAAACAAGTGTTTTGATCAAAGAAAATCTCTTGGGAAAATACCAAATTGATATAGAAATGAAGAACAAGAAACCAATTCCCAAAAACCTATTTTCTTTGAAAATAACAAAACACTTAAAAACAAACAAGATTGATCTTTTTGCTCTTTAAACACTTTTGAAAACTTATTTTTAAAACCAGAGAATGGGGAAATTTTTGCTCTAAAAATCTTAGCCAAAATCCCAAAGAAATGGGGTTTATATAGGCCAAACAGAAAACTAGCCGTTAGGCTAATCTGTCAGCCTGACAGGCTTGCGGTCGACCGGCCGGTCGACCGCCAACGGTCATAAATATGACCGTTGGGCAAACCGGTCGACCGCCCAGATACAGAGAGCAAAGCTCTCTGGTCCGGTCGATCGCCCGGTCGACCGGCCCACTGTGTCTGCCAGACGTGCACAAGGCTGTGCACGTCGGTCGACCGCTGGGTCGACCGGCCCTTGGTTCGGTCGACCGTGCGGTCGACCGACCTGGCCTGTCAGCCACTGTCCTGGGTCAGAAAATCATGTTAAAAATATTTTTAAAAATTCTTTTATCTCTTCTAAAAATCCCCAAAAATAGTTTTAACATTTTGAATTTATATATAAACATGTGATAAAAATTTCAACTCAAATATCAAGCAAGTTAGACTATTTTTGTGTCTTATCATTTTTACCAAAAACCAAAACTGTATTTTATCAAACTAGGATTTTTCAATAGGAAATCTGATTTTTCCTAAAACTCATTGAAATACAAAAACATGATATTTAAACACATTGAAGCATGTTGCATATGGACATAAGTCCAATATACATGAAACATATATATATATATCATGGTTTTTGTCTTTAAATCCAAAAATATGTTTTGTTAAAAATACCAAAACATAAAACTACATGAATAGGTATGTCAAACTAAGTTTGTATAAGTCATGTAAGCATGTATGTATATAGAGCACATCTAATATACATAAAAACAAAGTAAATTTGTTTTGATCAATCTATTCATGAAAACAAATATTGGTTAAGCCAAAAACGAAAACCAATATCCAAACATAAAACGTGTGTGTGTTGTGCACTTGAGCATATTAATTATACTAAGCTTTACAAAATGGATCTAAACACACTAAACACTAGGATACCTAAGTCTTCTTGACGATCTTCATCTTCAAGTCGACTCGGTCCAAAACTCCGTGATCCAATGAGCATGGCTATGAATGATCTTGACGCTCGGGCTCGGGAATCACCAAGTGAAGGCTTCCAAACTCCTCTTTTGAAGCAATCACCAACTAATATCTTGTTACATGATCTGAAACTAAAATCACAAGATTATTAGTAAACATAATTACATGAGTTAATCATCATCAAAACTAGAGAGGAAGGCCTCCGGGCCAACAATCTCCCCTTTTTGATGATGACAAAACTCATGGAGTTATATATGCATGGATTAAAGTTAAGTTTCAAAGAAGCTCCCCCTTAACTCATGCATAAACAAATAAACATAAATATGCAATGAATTATGAAACATGCATAGATATGCATAAACAATAAAAGGCTCTAGATACCAATGAAATTTTCAAAAACAAATAAACATGCTCTAGATACCAATTAAACTTAATATATGCAAAACATAAATATGCATATAAAACTCAAACTCAAAATCTTTCTCCCCCTTTTTGTCAATCATCAACAAAGGGGTAAAAACCAAAACAATAAATTTTTCTCCCCATTTTGTTCGAAACAAAGAATCAACAAAAGGGTCAAAACAATAAAAACAATGTTCTCCCCCTTTTTGTCTAAAACAAAAACAAAGTCAATAAGGGGTGACATTAAACATGATACCAATTAAAAAATATGTCAATGAAGTGCTTCTTGATACCAATTAAAAAAATGAAAACAACATCTTAATACCAATTGAAATAATTGTTCATTTTAAACATATGATATCAATTGAAATTATTATTTTCTATCATAAAGTAAGGGAGTGGAAATACAAATACCAATTGAAATATAAAAATCGAATTTTCTCCCCCTTTATGAAATACAAACTAAACACATGCATAAGCTTGTTTAAGGATACCAATTGAAAACTAATCAATTGAAACATGATATTCATTTAAACATACAAGCTTAAGCATAAACAAATATATATGTATGAAAAATTTAATACCAATCGAAATTGATACTATTAGAATTGAAAGCATACATACATACAAACATATATGAGTATACAAGAAAGGTCAAAATTGATACCAATTGAAAGAATCCAATGATACCAATTGAAACAACAATAATATCAAAGTATAACTCATATAACCTATCCTCCCAATCATGTTCAAGTTTAAAATGATTTTCACTAAACAGCATACATGAGCATGATCTCCCATCCAACCGCCCGTGGAAGGTAGGGGTTTTCAAAAATAGGTTTGAAGATATAGTATATTTGAAAATCTCTACCATAACGAAGAATACCGTAACTAGTTATATGAAAAATTTGTAAACTAGTACGAAATCCTTCAAGTAAGGAATAAAACAAAATTATTTTTCATGAAACATGAAATCCAGATGATAATCAACACTCTAAGCCAATTAAGCATAAATATGATTCATGAAAACAAAACATGAGTAAACAATAAATGTGAGTGTACAAATAAGATGTGAAGATCTTAATCATGAAAGATGGACCATAAGCTCAATATTCCTTGAAACATGAAAACATGAAAATCATCAAAACTTATTTAATCTTCAAGGTATATGTATGTCTTATACAAACTAAAATATACATACATATCCAAACACAAAGAGTCCACAAAGATATATGCATAAAGGCACGTGGCTCAAAAGGATATACATGTATATCTAATAGTTTGGATAAGATAGACATATACATGAAGTTTAAACATAAATTCATGAAAACATGAATAACTAAATTTTCATTAAAACTAATTTCATTTCAAGGTATATGTATGATTTGTCAACACAAGAAGTATACATACATATCCCCAAACACAATTGAGTTCATAAATAAAGATTTGCATGAAAAGCAAATGACTCAAGGGGTATACATGTATATCTTAAAGTTTGGCAAAATAAACATATACATGAAATGAAAACTCATAAAACAAATCTAAAAATAGGAATACAAGTTTAAAATGCATGAATCATCAAAACTAGACTATACTAGCACATCTAATGGGTACAAATAAGCATTCAAGTACAAACATATATAGATTTATTTGTGGCCCACTATATGTACAAGTATATACCAAGTTTTAATGAAAACTAACATCTAAACATGTAATCAACGCATGAAGCATAAAAACAAGATATGAGTAAACATGAAAAACATAAACATAATTATTATGTAAATTCACATGTTATTAGAGCTATGATAAACATGATAGCTAAACAAATGTGAGAACACTAAAATAATGGTCCATACTAAACATGGGTGTCTCAAAGGGCTATACATGCATGTCAATGGTCTAATAATCATGGCATTTTCATAAACATCAATCATGCTAATAATGAATAAAATGAAAAGCATGTAAACAATAATTAGGAGTTAGGAATCGTTACCAAAACCTAGAAGGCAACTTTCCTTGTCTCCAAAACATGGTGGTTCTCTCCACCAAACATCCCTTGAAAGTGATGCATCCAAAATGTTTCCTTTAAGTACGGAACGCATCCACTCCAAGGTACCGCTACTCTCACGTCATGCGAGAGCCCACACCTACATCAAACACACGAGGGGTGGTCTTTGGTACCCATATCTTATTGGGTCCATGGGGGTTAGTCCCTTCTCTAACCCAAACAAATTTATTTGCTAAATTACAATCATTTAAACGATCAAAATAAAATTTAGCAAGGTGGCCCTTACGTCCACAATGTGTACAAGTGTACACATGAGCATACATAGTGTGATGTTGTCCGTGAGGAGCATGTGTATGCCGTGGAGGGTGTGCATGAAAAGATGGAACTTGCTTCTTTCGATCAGAAAATCATGTTAAAAATATTTTTAAAAATTCTTTTATCTCTTCTAAAAATCCCCAAAAATAGTTTTAACATTTTGCATTGATATATAAACATGTGATAAAAATTTCAACTCAAATACAAGCAAGTTAGACTATTTTTGTGTCTTATCATTTTTACCAAAAATCAAAACTGTATTTTATCAAATTAGGATTTTTCAATAGGAAATCTGATTTTTCCTAAAACTCATTGAAATACAAAAACATGATATTTAAACACATTGAAGCATGTTGCATATGGACATAAGTCCAATATACATAAAACATATATATATATATCATGGTTTTTGTCTTTAAATCCAAAATATGTTTTGTTAAAAATACCAAAACATAAAACTACATGAATAGGTATGTCAAACTAAGTTTGTATAAGTCATGTAAGCATGTATGTATATAGAGCACATCTAATATACATAAAAACAAAGTAAACTTGTTTTGATCAATCTATTCATGAAAACAAATATTGGTTAAGCCAAAAACGAAAACCAATATCCAAACATAAAACGTGTGTGTGTTGTGCACTTGAGCATATTAATTATACTAAGCTTTACAAAATGGATCTAAACACACTAAACACTAGGATACCTAAGTCTTCTTGACGATCTTCATCTTCAAGTCGACTCGGTCCAAAACTCCGTGATCTAACGAGCATGGCTATGAATGCTCTTGACGCTCGGGCTCGGGAATCACCAAGTGAAGGCTTCCAAACTCCTCTTTTTGAAGCAATCACCAACTAATATCTTGTTACATGATCTGAAACTAAAATCACAAGATTATTAGTAAAAATAACTACATGAGTTAATCATCATCAAAACTAGAGAGGAAGGCCTCCGGGCCAACAGACCGACCATATGGCATGGCCTTATGCACGTTCTTGTGCACATTGGTCGACCGACCGGTCAACTGAGCTCTGGTCCGGTCGACCGGTCGGTCGACCGCCAGAAGGCTCAGACCAGGGTTTATAGGTTATGAAATGTAACTTGTTAAATACCTATAAGATCACATAAAATTCACAAAAATTAGTTCATGTATATATTTGAAGTACAAATATGTGTGATCAAAATTCAACACATATTACAAATTATTTGAACTATTTTTGAGACATAAAAATTTAATCTTAAGCCGAAAATCATATTTTTCATAAACCAAATTTTGAAAATGAAAATACGTCTTCTCCAAAACTTGTATAGATACAAAAACTTGATATAGAAACACATTTTGACGCATAGTGTGTATGAAAAAAATTCAATACACATATAAAAGATATATCTATGTTTTTGACATTAAATCCAAAACTAAGTTTTGTTAAAAACAAAACTTAAAACTATGAATTAGAATCAGCAAAATAAGTTTTTCTAAACAATATGAACCATCAATTAGGGGTGAGCATCGGTCGGTTCGGTTCGGTTTTTGCTAATTTTTGCAAAACCGAACCGAACCGATTAGACTTAGTAACCGAACCGAACCGACTAAGTTCGGTTCGGTTTTTCGGTTTTTTCGGTTAGGCCAATATTTTTCCATCATTTCTTACATTTTTTAATCACCATTATATTATCATCCTTTAATATTCTAATCTCAAATATTCAATACCCAAATTAAAAATAAGAAAAGACCTTAACCTTAATGTGAATTAAAAATTTCATATTCTAAAACTTTTACGCTATATTTGGACTATTATATCAAAACTCACATAATTATTACTAACTTTTAATGGCAAGAATGAAAAAAAAAGAACTATATTAATATAAATATTATTCTTAATTGTGATGGTGTACTTAACATAACTTTCACATATTCAACAAAAAAAGATGGTAATGCTAGAAGTAATGAGATAAGTTTTCACTAGTTTTTATTATGAACTATATGATTCACTAAATTGAAATGGGTGGGGTGATATATAGGGTAAGAGATTCGGTTCGGTTCAGTCGAGTTCGGTTTTTGAAATACAAAACCGAAACCGAACCGAATTAGAGCGGTTCGGTTCGGTTCGGGTTCGGGTTTCGTTTTTGGTCGGTTATTTCGGTTATAACTGAACTCTGCTCACCCCTACCATCAATGCATATGGATGAAATCCAATATACACATAAACCATGTAAACTTGTTTTGATTTTATCTATTCATGAAAACGATATATGTATATTCTTGAAAATTCAAAATAGTTAAACCAAAACCGATAAACTTTTGAACTTGTGTGTGTATGAACTTGAGCATATCAAGACTATTTTATCCTTACACAAGATCTAAACAAAGCTAAACAAACCTAGACCAAAATTTCTTGTCGATCTTCATCTCCAAGACGACTCGATCAAAACACGATCCATAGAGCTTGACTCCTTCCGAGTACTAGATGTGATCTTGACGCGCGACCTCTAGAATCAGCACGTGTTAGCTCCAAATCTGGCTTTGAATCCTTTGTTGAAGTTAAATACTGTTGGCCCAAAGACCCATCACTCTAGTTTTGATGATGATCAACTCATGTAGTTATGTTTACTAATAATCTTGTGATGTTTAGTTTCAGATACTTTATCAAGATATTAGTAGGTGACAGCTTCAACAAAGGTGTTTTTGGAGCTTTCACATGTGGATTCAAGAGCCCGAGCGTCAAAGTTCATATCTAGCACTCGTTGGAGTCAAGCTCGATGGATCACGTTTGGATCGAGTCGGCTTGAAGACGGAGTTCGTCAAGAAGACTTCGGTATATAGTTTAGTTTAGTGTTTAGATCCATTTGTAAAGACTAGATAGTGTGATATGCTCAAGTTCACAACACACACACTTGTTTTAGTTTTCATGTTTATTGTTTTTCGATTTTTGGTTTAACCGATCTTGGTTTTCATGAATAGATAAATTCAAAACAAGTTTACATGGTTTAATGTATATTAGATTTGTTCTATATACATCTATTCTTCAACTATTTATACAAACTTAGTTTGATAACCTATTCATGTATTTAGGTTTTGTATTTTAACAAAACTTGTTTTTGGAATTATTGTCAAAAACTTTGATATATATCTTTTATGTGTATTAGATTTTATCCATATACAACATGCCCTAAAACTTGTTTAAGTATCATGTTTTTGTATTTGGATGAGTTTTGGACAAAACGAATTTTCTTTTGAAAAATCCAAGTTTTGGAAAATACAGGTTTTGGTTTTCGGCAAAACTTATATAACACAAAAATGGTTCAAATAGTTTGAAATATGTGTTGAAATTTTTAACACATGTTTGTATATCAAATATACTGTTAGAAACTATTTTTGTGAAATTTTAGAAGTTTTATGGGATTTTATTTTAAAATTAAAACCCAAGTTTCAAGTCCTGAAAAACTGCCTGCCAGGCTCTGGCGGTCGACCGACGTGCACAAAACGTGCATGCTGGCCAACCACTGGGCCGGTCGACCGAGCGGTCGACCGACTGCAAGTACCCCACTCTCGGGTAGGGGCGGTCGACCGACCGGTCGACCGTAAGGCTTGGACGGTCGACCGAGCGGTCGACCGACCAGAGAGCATTTGCTCTCTGGATTGGCACGGTCGACCGGGCGGTCGACCGGAAGGCTCCAATGGTCAAATTTTTGACCGTTGGCGGTCGACCGGGCCGGTCGACCGCCAGCCGCCAGGGCTGAAAAACAGCCCTAACGGCTAGTTTTTTCAATGGGGCTATTTATACCCCATTTGTAAGGGTTTTTGGAAAAGATTTTTAAGAAGAAAAATTCTCCTATCTAAAAGTGTTTTATACAAGTTTTCAAAAGTGTTTTTAGAGCCAAAAGGATTCATCTTTATTTTTAAAAGGGTTGGAAAATTCAAGAAAAAGGAGAAACTTTGGGATTGGTTTTTGATCTTCATTTTAATCTTATCCTAGTTGTTTTTCCAATAGTTTTCTTTGAGTTTTTGATTTCCAAACTCTTTGTTTTCCACACTTGAGCTATATCTTGCTATCCTATCTATAGGATCTTTATTTTATGGAAGAAAATTGTTTGTGGTTGAGATAGACCACCTAGATTGTAACCCTCCTTATTGTGGTATCCCTCTTGTGTAGAGGTTGATTGTGGAGTGGTGGTTGGCTCCCTCTAGTAAGAGGTGGAGATTGTGGTTAGCTCCCTCTTGTATGAGGTGGAGGCTTTGTGTTGGAATCCCTCAAGTGTGAGGTGATTGGTTGTATTGGCTAAGTGCCTAACCCTCTAAGTGTAGAGGTGTTTGTTGTTGGTTGTGCATTGCCTCTGTGAGAGGTTGTATTGGTTGAGAGAGGAGTTGTGTACTCCCGGTTGTTGTTGCCCCCAAATCCTCGTTGGAGGTTCCCTGTGTGGGAGTCCTGTGTGGACAAAGTTAGTGGATTGAAAATCCTTCTCGGTGAAGGCGGGGACGTAGAGCTGGGTGCTCGAACCTCGAAACAAATCTTGTTGTTTGCGTTTGATCCATTGACTCTTATTCTCTCTCTCTTTACTTTGTGCCTTGCATCATTCATATTGTCATATCATAATTATATGCTTGGTTTGATTGTGTGTATCTCACTTGTGCTTAACCACGAGAGCTTCATATAGCACCTCAACTCTTATTCAGAGGAATCAAGAGGAGTTAGTCCAGAGCCCTTCACCGGGAATTCGGCTACACTCGTTGGTTGCATTAAGTGTGTTGTAAGTATTGTTTTAAATTTTCGCATTTAGTTTATTAGATTAGCCTTATTACCTATTTAACCCCCCCTCTAGGTGATTTCAAATACCTACTAAGATCTTGATCAAATATCCGAAACTTATTAAACACATGATCATTAGTAACTTAACTTCATATGTTAGTAATCATCAAAACTAAGGTGAAGGGCCAACAACTTTATATATATATATATATATATATATATATATATATATATATATATATATATATATCAGCTGACAGCTGAGATTCTCTCTCAGCCTGTGGTGACGTGGCACAATATATGTGATAGACTTGAGTACATGTGGAAGGATTCGAGCCCGAATATTCCCACTCAAACTCAATCACACGATATTCAAATATAAAATTTACACTGTTGAAGTTGGTGTACATTGTTTAAAGTAACTAAAAATAAAAAATCAAGTGTTTTGAATACTTTTTACCCATCCATCAAGTAAGCGTAAAATGAACGGCCGAAATAGTGAGTTGGCTAGTTTGATGGTGTATAGTATTTGAAACCTAACAAAAATTGGTATGTGGGGTTTTTTAAATGTTGAGATCATGATCAATTGGTCAGATTGAGAATTTATGTGTCTAAAGTCATAGATCTAAGTAAAATGCTATTTTCGGCCGTCCATTTTGCGTCTACTTGATGGATGAGAAAAAAGTATTCAAAACACTTAATTTTTGATTTTTAATTACTCTAAATAATGTGGATCAACTTCAACGGAGCGGATCTTGTATTTGAATATTGTGGGATTAGGTTTGAATAGGAAGGATTCGGGTTCGACTCCTTCCGCATGTACCCAAGTCTACACCACACACATCATATATGCCTTTAAAAAATAAAAACAATAGAAATTCAGATAATTGAAAGAGAAAAATAAATATAAAGTGTTATTTAAACTATAATTGAATCAAACTGATGATCCACTGGCCATAGGTGAGGAAAATTAGTTTTTTTTAA
This sequence comes from Agave tequilana, assembly GCA_038442645.1. Lineage (NCBI taxonomy): Eukaryota > Viridiplantae > Streptophyta > Magnoliopsida > Asparagales > Asparagaceae > Agave > Agave tequilana. The sequence goes on along the minus strand of JAVJIF010034008.1, from coordinate 44,472 downwards.
AAGCTTCATCACTGCTCAAGATAAAAAAAACTCAACTATCATACTAAAAATTGAAACTGAAACTTGAAACATTTAAAAAAAATCCAATATGAAAGAGACAAATCGTGAAAATCGAAGCTGTGCTTGCCTTTTTAAGACAAGAATTGATGGTATATGAGATATTTTTCTCTAAAGCGGGTTGGTTTTTCTTCACTTAATGGGTTCTAAAAGGATTTTTGGTGTTAATATGTTTTTTGCTCATTTTTTCTTGTAAAAATCCTGCTTTAGCAAGTTTGCGGGCGTTAAAGTGCGCATACAATTTTCACCTACTTTTCTATTTCTCATCAGATTAAAGTGCAGTAATTTACTATCACTGCGCCAAAACTGACGATAAAATACTTTCTAGAACAACGGTGACAAGCTTACGGGGCTGTTTGGTTGCAAGGAAGTGGACGGAAGTAAGGAAATAGGGAAGTATAATTGCTCAGTTCCCTATCTTTCCAAACACCAGAAAAGGAAAATAAGAAAACTCCTTTTCCTTTTCTCTTTTCTCTTCTCTCTTTTACACAATCATTTCCTCACTTCCAGAGTGCTACAGTTAATTTTGTGGTCATGTAAATCTCATTTGTGATAAGTTATAGCACAAAACAGTTATTTTTTGATCATGTAAATCTCACTTGCATTCTAATTACAGTCCATTTTTTATTTTTCTTAATTAATTTTTATTTAGTATTATTTTACGGTCAACTATGTAGTCAATTTTTCCACTTTCACTTTCACATTACCATCCAAACACCGAAAAAGATAAAATATTTTTCAAACCACACTTCCCAACAACATCCAAACACTGGAAAACTTACTAACCAATTCCCAAGTTCCAAAGGGAATTATTACTACTTCCTCAATTCCTCACTCCCTCACTTCCACCCTTAACCAAACAGGCCCAAAGTGACTTAACCAAACAGGCCCAAAGTGAAAATAGAGCGAGTACTCTTGAAAAAGGTTTTTTTTTTTAGGATTATTCGGTCTATAAATAAATATGCGCCTTCATATGCTGGCATATAACTGAATTGTATCCTAATTGCATTTGCTGGGTACTGGGGCGCATAAGCTCAATTTTTATGCGCCAATGTGCTGTGACATATACTGTGGATTATAACATTGTTCTGCAGGATGCTCTTGTTGACTGAATCTTCATTTCTGTTCCTTCCTCTTTTTTTCCCCCTTGATGGTTTTAAGCTATTCTTGCCAGTATAACATGATCGTACCAGATTATTAGCATGTGTCGTCCGAAAATGTTAGTTTTGTTCCAGTGCTTCTCTTCTCAGATTAGCTATGTAGGAGTGAGTCTTGCATGCAAAAACACAGATAGTTAGTTGGCGTACACTGGAGGATGACGATGAACCACCACAACGTGAGCGAAAGCAGGCTCCCTGCACTCTTCAAGTCTTGACCCTCTGCTTCGTGAGACTTCGTCATCCTCCAGTTTTACGAGAGAGGGAGAAACATGGTGTAACAGAGAGACTCTTGGGGGAGGGGGGAGGGGGGGAGAGAGACCAGAGTAATGAGTATATTTTTATCACATTTTCATACTCTTATTATCTATTATTTGTATATATATAATGCTACTCAGACATATTTTATTAAATTTTGGAGCAAACATATAAGAAGGAAAAAAAAAAAAACCTCTCCAATTACTTTTAGCAATAAAATCACGCAATTTGTAAAGATTGAGGGTTATTTTTCTAATATGTTGTTATATGTTAGCCATAACTTTGACTACGGAATCTCAGATAAGTTCATTCAAGATGTCCATGAAAAGAGAATCCGATTATCTACAACTTTCATGTTGAGAGATTTTGCTGATTCAGCTTTCTGCCTGCCTGTAAAACTCAAAGAAGTTATGCGACTACCATTGGATTAGGGTTGAATGCAATTATGAAACATTGAGAGGGTTGAATGTAATTTTTCTATTTTTCTGAATTCGTTATTCGAAATTATCTGAATGTGACTTTTTGAGATATTTGCACTCTTCTTTTTTGTTCAATCATGAGCGGGGATTAGGGGTCATAAGAGGAGTGGATTTGTTAAAAGGGGTTGAGAATATAATGTACACTGGCTAAAGGATGTGAGGGTTTTGCAGGCCGGTAGTTTTTATTAGGTTTTATATTTTTTTATTTAGGCATCTATTTGCGGCTATGAATTGCTTCAAGAGATTTGAAATTTTTTATGTATTAATTACTTCTTGGCCTGCGCATTTGCCCATAAGTGGACTCGGCCTTGGATGGATGAAGAGCATGAGAATAGCGACGGCCTGAAGGACCTTTGCAAGTAATGAGTTATTTCATTAGTTAGATTTTCTATTAATTAAGTTAGTTGTAGTTAGTTAATTTAATCGTTTAATTAGTTTAATTAGTTTTATTTTAGTTCTTTTAATTGATTTAGTTATTTGATTAATCTTAATTATTAGATTGTTTTATGAATTGCATCATGAGTAGTAATTATTTTCAAGTACTTAGGACAGATGAACCGAGAGTAGAATTCATGTGGTCAATGGTAGACATCCTATTTAGGATTGTTGCATTCACCGATTGACGTAGATATTTTAAGAGATTATTTCTAGAACTACTAGGTATTTGACAGTTATGTGTATGGGTTTATGGTCTATGCATAGGGTTTTACAGTTTTTTATGCTTTTAATTATTTTGCTATTTTATTTACCTTTGACGGACCATGTGATGGACATAATACTTGTACTTAGATCAGATTTAGTGTTCTGACTTAATTTGCCTATTAGAAATAGAAATTTGGTAAGTAATAATTGACCTGTAGAGAGACCGAAATTGATCGCTTGAGAATTGATTCTAGGTGCTTGACTTTTCTTAAATTGACACTTAATTCAATTCAAAACTCACAAAACTTTTAATCAATTCGCCAAATAGTGTTGAAACCAAAGAGCCACTTATCTCTATGGATCGACCTTTAAGTTCTACACCGAACGACCGTGTACTTGTAGTTAATTAAAAATAGGAGAGGGAAATCACCCTATCACAGAGATATGACATACACTGGGAATGGTGAAGTCTCATGAACCACAACGGTAATTATAGAGAAAGAAACCTAGCTACACCACGCCCCCCCCCCCCCCCCCCCCCCCCCCCTCTCATCCCTTTAATACACTAGAGGATGACGAAGTCTCACGAGACTAGAGGATGACGGAGCCTCAAAAGAGAGAGAGAGAGAGTCAACCCAGAGATCGGTACAAAGATCAGAGAGAACTGTTGAGACGCACACACCGCAGAGAAAGAGGTTCAACCCAGAGACCAGTACAGAGATCAGAGAGAACTGTTGAGACGCACACAGTGTGACTGGACTTGATACCCAACGCTGATCGTCTCAATGCAACCCCCCTTCATGTTCTTCAACAAAAACAGGACACATGCAACTAAACAGAGAGAGAGAGAGAGAGAGAGAGAGAGAGAGAGAGAGAGAGAGAGTAGCTGAGACGCACACAGTGTGGCTTGACTGGACTCTTCAGTGATCGTCCCTCACCATGCGCACGTCAATGCATTACTCCCTCTTCCATCATCATCATCACCATCATCTCTCTCCATGTCCCTGCTCTGGATCTCCATCACCTTTATATACGCTCAAGGGCCTGGCAACCACCTTCCCCTTGGGCAAACCAAATAGTATATGCTAATGGCGGTGGTCTCTCTCTCTCTCTCTCTCTCTCTCTCTCTCTCTCTCTCTCTCTCTCTCTCTCGCTCTCTCGCCGTATATAATGGCTTATTGCGACTGCTTTCTTTGCCCGTTTCTGTGGCCTGCGAGGCCCCTCATTTGGCCTGTAGTCCCACAATCAAAAGATTGAGGCTCCCATTACCCCAACTGACCGCGCTCGCACTGAGCATCAATTTGGGGAACATGCCCCAGTGACACTAGGCCCGTGAGGAGTGGGCTTGTGGGAGTGCTTGGCCTTAGGGTTGAGGCTTGGAGTTTGGTTGGACCGCCGCTCACTGACGGGGCTGCTTGTGATGCGCTCCAGGGCTGTTTGGATTCGCGTGGAAGTGCGTAAGTGAGAAAACTCATTTCTTACTTCCGCAGTTTGTTTGGAACCAGAAAAGGGAAATGGGAAAATCCCTTTCCTTCTCTCTTTTACACCTCTCTTTTACACACCTATTTCCTCACTTCAAGGTACTACAGTTAATTTTGTAGTCATGTAAATATCATTTTAATAAGCTGTCGCTTAAAACAGTTAATTTTGTAATCATGTAATTCTCACTTGCATTCTAATTATATTCTCATTTTTTTTCATAATTAATTTTATTTTAATATTATTTTACGGTCAACTTTGTGCTCAACTTTTTCGCCTCCATTTCCATATTACTAACCAAATACAAAAAATACAGTATATTTTTTGACTTTCACTTTCCAACTACCAACCAAACACCAAAAAAGAAACACACAAATTCTCATTTTCTAAAAAGAAAAGAATCATACTTCTCACTTCCTTACTTTCACTCACTTCTGGACATCCAAACAGCTCCATGGTTGTTGCATTGAGGTGTGCGTAGCTTTTGTCATGAGATGGACAATTTTATTTTATTTTTGAAATTTGCTTCTAGAGAGTGATAGATTGGTAGAGATAGTTCAGAGAATTGCTTGATTTTTAGCCCTTTAATATATATATATATATATATATATATATATATATATATATATATATATATATATATATATATATATATGTGAGATAAAATAAAGTACAAATATTTGTACAAGTAGTTCTATTTTCTAACACATAAAATATGTAACAAATAAAAACAAATTAAGTTAAAAATCAGCTTGTGAGGAGTAGATGCACAAACTGGAGGCGCATTTCATGCAAGCACATTATCTTTCTGAGACGCTAGCAATAACTTCTCCCTTGAGATTCTGCGACTTGCACTGCACGACACACAAACTCTCTTGCTCGAATAGAGTTTAGTTACTCAAAAGATGAAATATAAAAATGGAGCGAGAAGAAGAAGTTTTCTTTTATTTTTTAATGTGTGAAATCATGAAGAACTAGGCTTCAAGTTGGTGTGTTAAATAGTCCAAAAATAAGAAGTTATTGAGAGATCTCCTCTTAACAAACCCCTCAAATCATGCCATGACTCTTTCTTCTAGTTCACAGTCACAAAAATTATGGAGCTAGTTGAAAATCTGTCATAGTTGATTGCATAAACAAATTAAATAACAAAACTTAAAATTTTCAAAATATTAATTGTAAAATCCAACAAAAAATTAGTTGGTCCCAGTGGGTGTAACGATCTCAGTTTTTAATCACTGAATTATCATAATCAATAACTGTTATACTTAAACATTATGATAATCATCATAATCTTGGCAGCATCTCCTCTGTAATATGTAGCCTGTCTTGATATAATATATCAAATTTTGATCAATATCAGCCTACTTATCAATTCTAGAAATACATCACTTCAAAAAATCATAATTTATATAGTGTTCAACTATCTCAAATACAAAACTGATATATATTCCACTTATACTATTATCAACCATTCCCAAATATATATACTAAAACACAAGTACTTCTATTACTTATACAAAGAGGTACTTAACAAAATCGAAACACAAGGACTCAACAAAATACTATCCGATCCTTCTTACTGCTTATAAGGTCTCAAGCTGGGCCTTACCCTTGCATTGACCTTAAAAAGAGGTTAACAACAATGGGTGAGCTTAATAGCTCAATGAGTAAGATAAACTCTAATTTAACCTATATGCATACATGCTTAAATAACTTACAGTATCAATTCTCTGATATCGGTCTTTTAATTATATAGAAAATTCAATTCCTTATTAATTCTTAACTCCGGACCTCTTACTCAGACTTCTTTTATCTTTCTTATAACATAGATGTCTCAACTAACAAATATAATTATGTATATCATTAATTTTATAATTAGTGATACACCGATCAGCTACCGTGCTTTTATGGCACACAATAATAATATTTAAAAATGATTCACGTATCACAGTGTCAGTATGCACCGATTGCATACCGTGCCCTTATGGCACACAATAATAATGTTTAAAAGTGATTCATGATTCTCGATGTCAATATGCATCCATCACATATCGTGTCCTTGTGGCACACAATAATATGCTATTTACGATGTACATATATAACATACCCAATATATGAATAGGGTACACATATGTTTACACATATATCATATGTGTGTACCATTCACACTCTCCTTCCTTCAATGAATGGGTATAAAACATAAACACACGTATCTCATTCGCACTCCCTTCTTTTGACGAATGGATACAATACATATACATGTGTATACCACTCGCACTCTCTTTCCTTCGACAAATGAATACAAACTTCTAATTCACCATTAACCTTCACCAATAACTCTTTCAATTCATCATCCACATACACACATATAATTCACATCCACATATGTATAATTATATGTATTTGCACGCACATAAATGTATATACAAAAACCACATACACATTCACACTCATAAAATCATGCAAATCAAAATCAGTGTTTGTCATGAGTTTACACAATTATCGGATAATTTTTCAGAGAGTTCTTATGGTATCTTTAATTCATATACATTTCAATGTGTTACATACCATAACATTCATGTATTTTCAAGTTCATATATGATATGGAGTTTAATCTATCAAGTAAAGTATCTACACCTAATCATATGCTTGTTGATCAGGATATAATTATTGTAACTGGTGTCCGGTTTCAACTTAATATCCACATACTAGTTTTCGATTAGGGTTCATAATATATCCACATCAATTTTGTAAGTTCGGTATAGTTGTAAACAATTCACACATACACATGAATATATATGTTAAACTGTAAACTGAGTTACATTATTATCGATTATAATCATCACCACTTGATTAGGGTTAAGGTAGTTAAGCTAACTGTCAATTCCTGTTCTTAATATCTTAATTAAGGTTCACAGTTACTCATATACATTACTAGTCACCACTTATGTTCTCAATTCACTCCATATGAATTCTAATAATCAGAATTATGATACTCACAGATTCTGACGATCATCGGTTTGATTAACCGTCTAATCTCCTGATACACTCCTATTCAAGAATACACATCAATCTACTCTATAATAATTCTTAGTTAAATTTCAGATAAGTGGTGACTGAATTTAGCTTGATACTCAATGAAATATCTAATACAAATTCCTCCGGCATGTGCACCGCTCATTGCTAGCAAAACCTTGGGCGTTTGAGCCTTGGCTGACGTCTCCTCAAATTGTCGCTGCTTGTGCTGGTGTGTAAACATAGCTCTCATCTTCACGAATCTACAGTTTGAGAGTAGCGCGAATCAGACTTCGGATGGTAGAGAAATCACCCGAATAACATGCGCTCCTATTCGGCCCCTTGGCCGCGTAGGTGCATGTATGCCCGCGCGCCTGGCCGTGCTCGTGCTTGGGCCAGCGCCTAGCGGGCCTATGCCTGCCCATCGCTGCTGGCCTCCACCTGCCAGTCAGCACCATCGGTCACGTGGCCTCCCTGCTCCCGACCACCAAGAGAGAGAGGGGGGCTTGCCAATAGAAATAGAGAGAGAGAGAGAGAGAGGGGGTTGATTGAAATGATGATTTATCTTCTCATTTAACCCTCATATATTTTTTAATCAAATATCTCATGATGCCACCTAGCTAGTTTAATTTTCCATGCCAAGCCAGCTCATGCTAGTCAAGCCACCTCATCTCTCCTTTAATCTTGGCTTAATTATTTTAATTAAGAATAATTAGTGGTGTATAATACATGCTTAAATAAATATTTTTATACAATTTTGTATACAACCACATAGGTATATTTGTAAATACACATATCAATATACACACAACTCATCCACTAAATATACCAATCTTGTGCATAATTAATTTAGGGATTATTAAATAGCTATCCCATTAATCATGCTAAAATTAAAATCAGAAGGATTGCCATATTAATTATCACATTATGAATCCAAAATCGAAAATTAGGGCACTAATTCACGGTATAAATAATCCGAGCGTTAAATTTTGCCCATTTTACTTTGATTTGTTGGATTTGATAGGGATCCATTTAGAACAAAGCTTGATCAATTTGTATTTACAAATATCAAATTTTCTTGATGTTTGGTATATTTTAAAAAAATACTTAAAAATATTAGCACTTTGTGTATTTTTTTTTTCTAAAGCCTAAGAACCCACAGGTGACAGTGAAGAATGATTCAAAGGAGATGATGATGGCGAAAGAGGATGGTGGTACAGTAATAGTAACAACAATAATGATGATGATTGATGATAAGATGGTGGAACAATAGTGATAATGGTGATGATAATAGTAGTGACATGACAATAATAGAAGAGATGGTTACCCTCATAAAGATAATGATATATTTCAAATATGTGTTTTTGGTGTCAAGATTGGGCCTAACATAAGCTCCAACCTCAGTTTCATGATCTTAAGACGTAGAAAACTATCAAGAACTTTCAAAAATGTATAATATTATCATGAACTTTCTTTTGACTTTTCTAGAAATTACTATTCGTCAACAAGACATAAACTTAGCGGTCATGTGTATATCACGTGGCTATTATATGATCATTATACCCTTGTTTTTGGAAAAAAAGGGTTATTTTTTTGAGAAACAGGTAAGGGTGTCAAATGAACGAACTATTCGCGAATAGTTCGATTTCGACTCGATATTAAGCTAGTTTTTGGCTCGTTTGACTGGTAAATGAGCTAAACTCGAGCTCAAAATTGAGGTCGAATTATAAATGAGTCGAAGTTGAACTAGGCCTGCTCGCCTAAGTTCGTTTCGAATAAGCTCGGCATATCTATGCATACACATGTATCAAATATCCATATTATGAACAAGTTTATGAGAATTTTTATTTAAAATTTATTCATCAAGTTTTATATGTATCAATCACAAACATAATTATGAACATGTGTACATGTATGTATCAATAACAAGCATAATTATAAACATACATTGATTATGAATAAGATTATGAAACATGAAACTATGTAATTATTCTTCAGTTTATTTGAAAGAACGTTCTTTGAATTTAAGTTTATACTCTTTTTTGAAATAAGAATGACGATAATGTTCTTACTAATTAGTCTAAAGTTCAACTAAATTAACAATAATAAAACAATTGGTTTGATAGCGCTCCGCGTCTTGGACCTTGCAGTGATGTTGAGACGCGGGTTTCAACCCTCGCATCTTAATGCTGCGCTAGTGGCGATGACTAGCCTTGCGTCTGGAGTTTGAATTTTACTTTTTAACGACTTGTTTTCAGTGATTTTTAGACAGTCTACAGAACCCCCTCCAAAGTTTTTGATATTCCGCGGTTGACTGGGACGCATTTCGAAATACTTTAGACTCTGGTTGAATTCATACTTCTCATGATTGGACTGACAATCATTTGAGATACTCTGAGCTTGATCTTATCTGGAGTATGGCCTTCGTGAATGTACTATAAAAAAACCCTTTGAAGCCACCTGGGATGATTGTAGTGAGTGTCTAGATACGCAGTTCAGACCTCCTCAGTGCTCTGAGCTGGTTGTTAGTGTACTTTGAATTAGGGGTGAATAGTCACCTGCTTGTGCTAGTGCATTGTTGAGCTGATTTGCAGAAGTAAAGACTGAATGTAAGTCTTATAGACGCAGGGGTCATGTTATTTTAGAGACGCAATCCTCACTTGGAGTGGGGACACATATATTAGTTTGCTGAAGAAACGCGGCTCCTGGAGGGGCGCGATCTTTGAAGTGAAGACGCAGCTCTTACTCTGCTGACTGGGCGCGACTTGGTCTTGCTGAAGAGGCGCGACCTTCGGGGGGACGCAGTTTTTGTTAAACGCGAGTCCACGTTTTGGGTGCGTTGCCACACGTCCGGCAAAGTTCAGGGGACATCTTTCGCGCCATATTTAAAACGCATGCCATGCGTTGGGCGAGGATTAGGCCTCGAGCCAAGCGCCGCTCTCTGCGGATCACTGTGCCTATAAAAGACAACAGTCTTTCAAGAGTCATCATTAGACTCTTCTTCTTCGCGGAGCATTATATTTAGGGCTAAGAAAAGCTTGAAGCTTTTTCTATTTTCACCGTCTTCAACACTGATCTTACGATCGAAATGGCACCAAAGACCAAACCCGTTTCCTCGTCCTCGAGCGCTGTCACTCTGGAGATTCAAATGGGTGGTTCTTCCATGTAGGAGGCCCCCATTTCAGGTAGTAAAACCATCTGATCTAGTTTCTACCATTGAAGAGGCTTACAGAGTTCTTTTAACTCTTAAGTCTCTCTTGAATGTGAACCACCAATGCGAAGCTCATGCCCGTGTTTGATCTTCAGACGCGGCTCCTGAATTAGTAGGCAAGACGCGGTTGACGACCTTTGCGTCTTTACTTTATCAATTTGAGTCTGTATCTGTTTGTTGAACGCGAGCCTCATTGAGGCTTGCGTTTTGGACTCAATGCTCCGAATATTTCTAAGTGTGGGGAGTTCAGACGCAGACTTCAGGACGCAGCTTTTAAGTCTTGTGAATTGATGTGAACTCAAGACGCAATTCGGTGGACCCAGCTTGCTGAGGAGATACGACTTTGGACTACTTCAGAAGACGCAGTTGTGGCCCCTTCAGTAGGAATGAAAGGAACGCAGCCTTCAGGTTCATAAAAGGACGCGGGTTTTAGGACGCGACCTTTGTGTCTGTGCCTGACGCAGCCTCCTAAGCGTCACATGTAGCCCGTCTTAAAGATCTTATTAGATCTTTAAATGCCAAGTCGGCGTTGATGATTAGTGACTTATGTCCTTTAACGCTTCCCGGAGTGGCAATCCACGCGTCAGCTCCTTATGGGGCTTTGACGTTCATGCGGGAATTAAAGCTAATGGCTTTGATTTTTATGCCGTTAATTGTAAGCCTTATGGCTTGCCTATCAAGAGGCCTCATCCCTTAATAGTCTATTATTCAGACTGTTTCTCTTTAAGAACATTCGCTCTGAGGGTTTTCGTTTTGATTTATCCTTCTTCCCTTCAAAGGGATGTGTTCCAATGAACAATAAGAACTCAAAGCTTTCATACTTTCCTTTAATCTTTTCCAGAGATTATCACTGTCAAGTGATATCAAGATCAAAAAGCATCGCTTTAAGTACCTTTTACGGCTGCGCCTTGATACATAAAGTTCAACCTCTAGAGGGTTCTTCCGTGGGTAGGAACCACTTGTCGCCATGAAATACTCAGTCCCGCTGAGTTTCTATTTTCTTGCCCCTCAAAGAGATTCGATCCTTGATCTTCTCTTGAAGTCTGACTAACGCGCCCGTTATTCGAAAGTCGCGTCTTTTAGACTTCTTGATGAAGCGCGAGTCGATTGACCTTGGATTTTAACTCAAAATCCTTTGAATGTGAGTGTGATGAACTCTGTACTTGGATCTTGAGACGCGAGCTTTGTACACAAAGCCTGCGTTTGAGGTTCTTGATTTAAAGAATTTTAATTCTTTCGAGGCCCTTGGACTTAGATGTGGCAACTTCTGTTTCTCAAACGCAGGTGTGGCGACTTCTACGTCAGGTCTACCTCGCGTCTTGTATCTTGAATGCGGGTCTAAAACCGGACCGCGTTCAGATTTGCGCTGGTTAAATCTGCGTCTAAAGTTAACGACTTCAACCACGTCTGCCCCTAAACTTGTTGTTTCTGTCTTAACAGAATTTTAACCTTTTGGTTTTTGTTTCTTGCAGATTTTGGCAGTCCCAGTCAGCCTTTTGCATCTTCGCTGGGTTCTTGGGAGAATATTTCGACCAGTGAGCTTGTTCGATTGGTGAGCACTCGCAGAATCAAAGCTCCTGTTCATGGGCGGGGGGATTCGCGCAGTTAATGGCATCCGTCAAGGTCTTATTGGACATGACGCACCAGCAATGCCCCAGGTTTGTCATGGTCACAATGGGTATGGTGGTGGGTATGATAGTGGGTACAGTTTTCTTGCAGGTCATGGGAAAGAGGACGTCACCTGTAAGGTCTCGGATCCTCCCTTCACCAATCTTACCCCCAGAAGTGACGTTGACGAAAAACCCATGCTCATTAGATGACTTTCTGGTGGTGGATATGTTCATCAACGAAGGATCATGGCCCACACCAGTTGGTCGGGTGGAATCAAAAGGTTCTGCTGCATTTCGACCTCGAGAAACACCATTGTTCTCGGTCAGTGATGGGCTCCTTCAATGTTTACATCATGCATCAGGATGTAATCAGCATCCGATCATCTTAACATTGCTCAACCTTTCTTCAGCGCTCTTCCAAACATCTTGTATTTGGAGTGGTGGAAATGCCTCAAGGAGTGAGTGCAATCTTTTACTGAGAGAGAGGGACTTCCTTGTACTCCTTTATTGTAAACACTCAATCTTATTGTATAAGAGAGCGTCTTGTATCACTTTCATATGTTTGAATATTAATAAAAGTGACACTTTTTCTTGTCTCCTTATATGTCTTGAATTCCTTTTTCGCATTGAAAATTAGACAAATAGAAGTAGGAACTCTTGGCTGCTAAAAATATGATAAAAATCTTAACAAGTCAAAGTTAGGGAAAATTCCGTTTCAGGGATTTAAGAATGTTGTCAGAGGTGCGATGTTAACTTGACAGGAGTAGAATAGTTTTCGTGAACTTGTCAATCTATGATTGAGAATGACAAGTGAAGTTTTCATCCCTACGGAGGATTACAAATGAGCATTCATTAGAGGTTTAGTATTAACTTGACTAAGACTCAGCTGGGGATTTGATGGAAACACTGCTAGAGGTGTAATGTTAACCTAATAATATTTTTTAAGTAGAATTGTTATTTTATTAACAAGAATAAAAAGGGAAACTAGACTCGCGGGGGATCTAGGATAACTTTTACCGTTAGAGGTGTGATATTAACTTAACGGGTTGGATTAAATCTTGTCAGGAATGTGAAGTTAACTTGACAAGGATGTGATCAAAGGTGTGATATTAACTTGACTCAATGAGAGTTTCAGCTTCATTTGGGAAGACTGAAAGCGTCACTGTCATAAGTGTAATGTTAAACTTGGCAGTGAAGGTAATGCTAGAGGTGTAATTTTGAACTTGGCATTGGTCATCTCGACTTCGACAAGAAGCCGAGGAAAAGTTATGACCATAGGTGTAATGTTGAACTTAGTAATGAACTGGACTCTAGAGGTGTGATGTTAAACTTAGCGTTGCTCATCTCAGCTTCGATGTGGAAGCCTGAGGAAAAGTAACTGTCAGAGGTTTAATATTGAACTTGGCAGCAATTTAATCACTATTAGAAGTGTAGTGTTAAACTTAACAGTAATTTATTAGAGGTATAAGATTAACTTGATAGTAATCGATTTGCCATATGAGCAATTTTGAGGATTTGTCATTCTATTGATGAGAATTGACAAGTGAAGTTTGGAATGTCAGAGGTATAATGTTAACTTGACAAATTTGAAGACTTGCTATTCCATGTAGAAGAGAGACAAGTGAAGTTCGTACTCGCTGGGGAGTATTGAAATTTTTTATTGTCAGAGGTATAATATTATTATAGCAATGATTGCATTTGTGGACCTACCACTCTATGGAAGAGAATTGGTATAGGTTTTTGGTGAAAAGTAAACTGAACTGTCAGAGGTTTAATATTAACGTGACAACCGTTGATTTCTTGGGGACATGAGAAATTCGCCGTTAGAGGTGTAGTATTAACATAGCAGCGGGGATTTTTAAAGAAATTCGTTATCAGAGGTTTAATATTAACTTGACAGAATCCACTGGGGATTGGAAAATCTGATTTGTCAGAGGTTTAATATTAACTTGACAGAATCCAGTCCATTTCATTAGGGAGAGGAACACCGGTATTTTTGTGGTCCTACCATTCTGTGGGTGAGAATTCGTAAGAGATTTTGGAGGAGAGAGCGGGACCAAGTCCACTAGGATTTTTAGCAAACCCTCAGCTATCAACGGATTTGGTGTACCTTTACCAGCTACCGTTTGAGTTGGACTAGCCATGCTATTCCCCTCAGCATGTGAGTTGTCGAAGACTTATATTGGGCTTAAAAGCCAATATTTTCCTCTATCCTTGCCGTCGGAGGTGTCAGATGTCAGTCAGAAGATTAACTAAGCTAAAACCAAAGTTTCACATTTTGTTTCTTCTCAGTATTTACATCATGCATCATGATGTAGCCAGTGCTCGCTTAGCTTGACACTGATTTACCGTGATGTGATCTAGTAAAGGAAAGAAGCTCTTCTTGGATCTAGAGTTTTGATCAGAGGTGCAATATTAACTTGATTGGGGGGGAGAGTGCTATCAAAGATAGTATTTCTTCAAGAATTTGCTGTTGATTTGCATCATAAGCGTATCACTATCTGAGGTTATGAGGCGATACGCTCCATTTGAGTAGACCGACTCTACTACAAATGGTCCTTCCCATCTGGGTTGGAATTTTCCTTTTGTCTTGTGTGTCATCACCATAGGTCTTCTGACAGCCAAGACAAGGTCACCTATTTTAAAAGTTCGCTCCTTGACTTTCTTGTTGAAGGCTCTGGTAATTCGAGTTTGGTAGAGCTTGATTTGCTGTTGAGCTTGCAGACGTTTATCATCTAAAGCCTCCAGCTCTTGGAGTCGCAGTCGATGCTTCTCCTCATTTGTCATCTCTGCTGTCAAGGTGACGCGTAGAGATGAGATTTAGATTTCTAGCGAGAGTACTGCTTCACACCCATATACCAAAGAGAATGGTTTAGCTTTCATTGGGGTTCAGACCGTTGTACGATAGGCCCATAAGTATTCACCTAACTTGTCATCCCAGTCATGTTGGCTTTTCGAGACGAATTTCTTGAGAAGTTTTCCAATAGTCTTGTTGAAAGCTTCTGCGAGGCCGTTAGCAGCTGAGTAATATGCCGTTGAGGACACACTCTGGATTCTGAACTTATTGCAGAACCTCTGAAAAGCCTGACTGACGAATTAGGGCTTGTTGTTATAGACAATTCGTCGTGGCACACCAAAACGGTAGATGACGTGATGCTTCAGGAATTTGATCACATCAGATGTGTTTACCTTCCTCAAAGGAATAACTTCAGCCAACTTAGAGAAGTAATCGATTATAGGTAAGATGAACCGATATCCTTTGGATGATGGTCAGTTGATAGGGCCGACAACATTCATCCCCCACATCTCAAATGGCCAGGTAGAGGTTGTAGAGCGAAGATATCCTAGTGCTTGATGGATAAATTCACAATGGACTTGACAGGCGTGACATCATTTGGCATAAGTGATGGCATCTGAGATCATCTTAGGCTAATAATATCCCAGTCTTCAGAGTCAATCCCTAAGATTTGGACCAGGCTGATGAGCTCCACACATGCCATCATGCGCTTCTTAGAGTACTTCCAGTGCCTCCTTTTGTGATAGGCAGCAGAGGAGGATCCCGTCATGCGATCGGCGATACAGTGTTCGCGTGATCACATTATAATAGAATTTGGGGCTTTCCTTCTAATGGCAGCCGCTTCTTTGGGATCATAAGGCAGGATGCCATACAAGGCATAGTCGATATACGAGAATCGCCAATCCCTAAGCTCTGGGCCGGCCGAAATTTCAAGAGCTTTTTGGTTTGACAGTCTCCTGTCGACTTTTGGTGATCTTCAAAAGTAACCCTTGGACAATACAAGTCGTAGCTGTAGACAAGTATTTTCTCTACCACTTCGGCTGGAAGGGCTAATGAGGCAGCGAGAGATGCCAGTGCATCGGCATGCGCATTTTGCTGGCGTGGTACATGGTTGATGTAAAAGTTTTCGAACCTCTCGGCCATAAAGATAGTTGCATTGTAATAGGGTATTAAATCTTCATGTCTGACTTCGTACTCCTACGAACTTGGTTAACGATGAGTTTAGAGTCACCGTATGCCTCGAGATTTTTAACGCCAATCTCATCGGCGATTTGCATTCCAATCAAGAGGGCATTGTATTTCGCTACATTGTTGGAGTAGGGCTCGGTTAATGAGAAAGTTCGAGGGATCACATAATTCTGTGGGTAGAGCAGTACTACCCCTACTCCGGCTGTGACATGTTTACAGTGACTTCAGGGTACTCCATGTCAGAGAAGGTCCTCCTTCTATGGGAGCGATACCTTTTGGCTGATCGGGAGGTTGGGGTCGATTGCCTAGATATCGACTGTTTGCTTGCATGTGAGCTACAGCGGCATTCAGAGAACATTGTCGTGATAAGCCATTCACAGCAACAAGATGGAGTGATCAGATTAGCACTTCTCTTTTTCGTCAAATAATCTCTTAGATCCGTGGGAGGGAGATCAAAGAGATTGGCCTCGGGTTGTAGAGGGCTTTTCAGATTCTGAGAGTCACCCTTACGTCGAGAATTCGAGACGCAGTGCAAAAACGCGGAGCCCGCGTTGCGCATAACAGGCGCAGCTCTTGCGTTTTGCCTTTAAAACGTGGGTTTCGTGCCTCTACTGAGCAGGGACACGGACCTCACATTTTTGATTATCGCGTTCGATCAGCGACAGTTGAGACATGCGGATTTTCTCATTTTTGCGTCTGGTCGTAGAGACGCGGGTCTCGTGTCTCTGAAAAGAAGGATAGCCCTCACGCTGGTGCACGTCGCGTTAGGAAAGTAGAGTCTCAGAAATGCAAGCCTGTTGGGCTTCGCATTTGGTCTCCATACGCGGACTCTGTGCATCTGACGTAATTCAGAATAGATGCAAGCCTGAGCCTTGCATTCTGTCTCTGCTGGACAGATGATTGTTCCAGCTTCTTGTGCTTGCAATTGTCGCGCGCGTCGTCTCTGTCCACGTTCAACATTCTGGTTATGCATTAAGGGTTGCTGGGAACCCCCGGTGACTTGGAGCTGAGGAAGGGGACGGGCATGAACGGGCTGAAAATCAGCAACGTCGACCTTGCGGGTCTCATGAGAGATGTTGACGCGGAGTCACGTGTGATATGATCAGCCGTGACACTCTTCTTGTCTGTCGCATCTGTCGGGTCTCAGAGCGGACTTGAGAGCGAGTCCCCGAGGAGACCTTGCGGTACTACCATGCCCTAGGGCTCTTGGAGCCAGAAGAGAGGAACTCTTCATACTTTTCCTGGTCGAACTCCACGACAAGTGATTTGACCACTTTTCCCATGTAGATGACGTCACCTTGCGTCACGACTTGCTCATCGGTAGAGAAAGTAGTCCCCAGCGGAGTCACCATCTCTTGTTTGGTGGGGGAAAAATTGAAGATCGAGGAGTATCTTCTTTGTTTGATTGTAAAGAAATTACAGCGGATCAATAATCTTTTTACAAGAGAGGGGAGATATTTCAAGCCTAAATCTCCCCTTTGTTTAAAACCGAGTTCTTGATGTGGCGATGGAAAGTGAATCTTATTTTTCGTTGACCAGATGAATGTCAGGTCCTTTGGGAATCCTCTCTTTGGATAGTAAATGAAGTAACACAGCTTCTGTCCACCAAGGATCTCAAAGAGATTGTAGGCAAAGACGAACTTGTACACAGCAAGTTGCTCAAAGAGTAGAACTCTCTCTTTCTTTTTAGCTGGAGGTCTTGGTGCTTCTATAGCTTACAACCAAAGTTCTTACCAAGAATTTTTCGACCCCTCTTCCATAGCAAATTAGGCTATTTATAGAGGTTTCAGGGGGTAAATCTAGATTGTAATGCTAAATGTTTAAATACTTTCAATGAGGATCTTAGTTATGGCATAGAAGATTAGGCCATATATCTTTTGACTATCTATCTAGAATTAACTCTAAGGAATCGGTAAAGGGTATTCCTTACTTGAAGTTTGAAAAGGACCGTATCTGTGATA
This sequence comes from Agave tequilana, assembly GCA_038442645.1. Lineage (NCBI taxonomy): Eukaryota > Viridiplantae > Streptophyta > Magnoliopsida > Asparagales > Asparagaceae > Agave > Agave tequilana. The sequence goes on along the minus strand of JAVJIF010034008.1, from coordinate 26,618 downwards.
TGTGCCAACTTGGAAACAAACCAAGTCCTCTTTCAAATCAATCAAGGATATCTTGACATCTAGACCATTAGAGTTAATCCACATGGATTTGTTTGGTCCTACTAAAACCAAGAGTTTAAATGAAATTGTTTTATTTTTGTTTTGATTGACGATTTTTTCGTTTTACATGGGTTTTCTTTTTGGAACATAAAAATTAAGCTTTTTCACATTTAATATTTTTCGAAAAAGGGCTGACAAAGAAAAAAGGATTTTCGATTTTATACATAAGAAGTGATAGAGGTGTTGAATTCATTAATCATTCTTTTATCACTTATATTGAAGAAAATAGAATTAGGTATGAATTGTCTTATCCTAGAACTCTACAACAAAATGGAGTCGTTGAAAGGAAGAATCGTACTCTTTAAGAAATTGCTAGGATAATGATTAGTGAATGCAGACTCCCTCAATATTTATGGGCCGAGGCCGTAAACACTTCATGTTACATATCAAATAGAATTTATTTTTATAAAAATACTTACAAAACTTTTTTTGAAATTTACTATTTGAGAAAGCCTAATATTTCTTACTATAGAGTTTTTTGGATGCAAATGTTTTGTTTTAAACACTAAAGATAACCTAGGTAGATTTGATGCTAAATCTTTTGAAGATATTTTTATTGGTTATTCTAATACTAGCAAGGCTTATAGGATCTTCAATAAATCTACTTTGACAATTGAAGAATCTATGCATATTAAGTTTGAAGAGTCTAATGCTTTTATTAAGAATATTGTAGAGATTGATTCTTTAGGTGAAGACATGGAGAAAGTAACCTTGAAAGACTCACCTATCCTGGAAGATAAGCCAATCTTGATGAACCAGGTGAAGTTCAAGAGGTTGAGTGGCACCAACATTACAACTTCCAAAAGCTTGGAGATTCTCTATAAGTCATCCCAAGAAACTCATCATAGGTGATGTATCAAAGGGGGTAACTACTTGCTCCAAACTCCATAATTTTTGTGGCCATTTTGCTTTTATTTCTCATATTGAACCAAAGAACATCCTCGAAGCGAGGGCGACTCATATTGGTTGCTTTCCATGCAAGAAGAGCTCAATCAATTTGAGCGTAACTAAGTTTGGCATCTTGTCCCTAGACACCATGATAGACCAACAATTGGTACTAAATGGATTTTTAGAAACAAGTTGGATGAGTAACGTTGTTAGGAATAAAGCTAGGTTAGTGGCCCAAAGTTACATCAAAATCGAATATATCAATTTTGAGGAAACCTTTGCACCCGTAGCATGGTTGGAAGCCATGCGGATTACACTTGCTTTTGCTTCTTATAAAGATTTCAAATGGATGTCAAAAGCACATTTTTTAAATGGTTTTATTGAAGAGAAAGAGTATGTTGAACAATCCCTCGGGTTTGTTGATCCTACACATCCAGATTTTGTTTTCAAATTAAACAAAGCTTTATATGGTTTAAAATAAGCTCTTAGAGCTTGATATGAAAGACTTTCAACATTTCTTGTTTCAAATGGTTTTGTAAAAGGTAAAATAGATACCACTTTGTTTACAAAACACGTAGATAGTGATATTCTTATTGTTCAAATTTATGTTAATGATATTATATTTGGATCTACTAATGAAAAGTTTTGCAACGATTTTGAATCATACATGAATAATGAGTTTGAGATGTCTATGATGGGCGAGCTAAACTACTTCCTTGGACTCCAAATCAAGTAAAGGAGTGATGCGATTTTTATAAATCAAGCCAAGTACATAAAGGAACTCATCAAGAAATTTGGACTTGAGGGGGCAAAAACGAGCAAAACTCCCATGGCTACTACATCAAAACTTGATAAGAATAAATATGGTATAAATGTAGACATTAAACATTACAGAAGTATGATTGGTAGTTTACTATATTTAACGGCTAGTATGCCGGATATTATATTTAGTATATGTCTATGTGCTATATTCCAATCTTCTCCTAAAGAGTCCCACTTGATTGCGGTAAAATGCATTATTAGTACCTTAAGGGCACTATTGGAATAGGCTTGTGGTATCTAAAGACCGGCCAATTTTTAATGACAAGTTTTTCGGATGCTGACTATGCAGGTTTTAGAGTGGATAGGAAGAGTACAAGTAAAACTTACTAGTTTCTACGAAATTGTCTTATTTCATGGTCTTCAAAGAAACAAAATTCTGAAGCCCTCTCAACCGTCGAGGCGGAGTATGTTGCGGTCGGGACTTGTTGTGCACAAGTTTTTTGAATGAAACATACTCTCCTTAACTATGATTTGTATTATGATCATATTAAGATATTTTGTGATAATACTAGTACTATTCATATGACTAAAAATGTAAATCAACATAGTAAGACAAAAGCGCATAGAAATTCGATATCACTTTCTTAGAGATCACTATGAGAAAGGTGATATTGAAATTGATTATGTTTTAACTGATTTTCAAATAGTAGATATTTTTACTAATCCACTTGATTTTAACAGATTCTCTTTCATTTGTGGAGAACTAAATGTTTGTATTATTGATTCATGACTTTTTCTTCTGATAAAATCTACATATGTATTAATTTTTGGTTGTTTTTTCTTACCCTTTTTGATGCATGACAAAAAGGGGGAGAAGTATTTATAAGTATTTCTTTAAACTATTATTTTGAGTATTTATTGGTATTTCTTTGATCATGCTATTTTAATATGCCTTTGTCATATAACTTGTTGATATCTTATACCTGACAGCTAGCATAACTTGAGGGGGAGCATTTACAAAGCTCTTTCCTAGATTTTTCTTTTAAATATCTCATTTGTTTTGTCATCATCAAAAAGGGGGAGATTGTTGGCCCAAAGGTTACAATCTCCGGTTGTTTTGATGATAACAAAGCATGTGAAGTTATTTGCTACTGATCAAGTTTAAGAGTGTATTTCAGGGTTCAAAAAAATCTAACAGTTTTCTTCCTCTAAAGGTAGGTGTTGATGGCTCAAGATACTCAAGTACGGGATCATAGCTCAAAGCTCTCAATATCGCTCAAACATTACTATCAGAGAAGCACGCTTGAATATTCTTGGAGTCGATTAGAACCTTGTAAGAAGCTAGTTTGTTAAAGAGTATAATATAGATTTGAGGCTCAAAGATATACACACAAAAATGCACGTTTTCAAAAGTATGATTTTTGACATGTCTGTTTTTGATACTTTCTCTGTATTTTTCTAAAATTTCTATCTCTATTTAGAACTTGTATCTCATGGTTATGCATATCTTTTATCTTTCAAAATTCAAACAAAAATTATTTGAAAATTTTCAGCATCTTCTAAAATACCTTGACCTAGTTTTTTTGGCCTAGGTCGATCGACCGGGCGGTCGACCGTGCCTATTACAGGCCAGGACCGTCGACTGCACAGTCGACCGAACATCTGGCAATTAGGGTGTGCACGTTGTGCACATTCTCGGTCGACCGACCGTCGATTGGTCACCCATTGCGGTCGACCAGGCTGTCGACCGACTATAAGTCATTTGATCTCAGTTAAACATGGTTGACTGAGAGCCAATGGTCAAATTTTTTTTGAATAGCCGGCTGACCAGCCGGTTGACCGACACACTGCCAGATTAGCAGTAATGGGTAATTTTTGAGATTTATTTTTAAACATGTTTTTTGAAACGTGTTAAGTAGAATTTCAAGGGTCAATTTCTTCTCTTTAAACCTGGTAAAGCTATTATAAATGTGTTTTTCTAAAACCTACATAAAGGGTCGTTGGGATTGAATAATTCACAATAACAAAATCTAGTAAAAATCTAGTTTTGCTTTCAAAGAGAAAAAGTTTCAAGTTTTATTTTGTGCTTTGTTTTCAAAGTTTTTAATTGAGTTTTTCTGCTCCTAAAATATCTCTTTTTCTTTTTTCACTCTCACTTATATTATTGAGCTTCAAGTTTACATTTTACTCTATAGGGTTTTGTAAGAGAGCTGCAAAGAGAGTGTTTGTGGTCTCTTGATACAAGAGCTTGATATCTCAATTGGCTTTATGCTGCTTTTGGTGTAGAGGATTGAGTTAGGGAGTTGTGTACTTCAATGTTTGTAATTCCTTATTGTAAGGTTCCTTTGTGGAGGATCCAATAGTGGATAATGAAATTCTTCACGGTGGTGAAGGCAGGGACGCAGAGCAGTGGCTCAACCCTCGAAAAAAATCTTTTTGTTTGCAATTGCTTTATTGTCTCTATTTACTTGTTTATTATTCATTTATTCTTGTCAATCAATACTCATTTGAATAAGATAGCAATTGAGCACCTCAATTCTTATCTAGAGGAATCATAAGGAGAAGTTCAGAGCCCTTCACGGGGAATCCGGCTTCAAGTCTTATTTTGAGTGATCAGTTATATTATTTCATATTATATTGTCTTGAATTTGCATTTGATTTGCTATACACCTATTCACCCCCGCTCTAGTGTAATTTCAGACAACACTTAGCATAGGATATGGTATCAGGAATCATTTTTGGCTAGTAGTAGCCAAGTCTTCGCAATCGATCTCCTAGTTTAGGGCTTGGTTGGTTAGCTCCACATGTACCATCATGAGCTTCTTTGAGCGCCTCCTGTACCTCTTTGGGTGAATCACATCAGAGTAAGATTTCAACACACAACTGGCGATACTATATCCGCGTGATCGCATTATAATAAAACCAAGGAGCTTTTCTTCTGATGACAGCTGCCTCCTTTGGGTCTTCAGGCAATATGTCGTACAAGACGAAGTCAATGTAAGGGAATCATTAATCCCTGGGTTTGAGACTTGTCGAAGTCTCAAGAATCTCTTAAACTTGAAGGTTTCCTCTTGGAGTTTTACTATCTTTAAGGGAGAATTTGCAGCGATACAAATCACGACTGTAGATAAGCACTCTCTCCATGGCTCTGGCTAGAAGAGCCAATGAAGCAGCGAGAGACACCAATGCATCTGCATGCGCATTTTGCTGATGTGGTACATGGTCAGTATAGAAGCTTTTAAACTTCTCTGCCTGTCAATGGTTGCGTTGTGATAGGGCACCAAGTCTTCATGTCAGATTTTATACTCCACACGAAGCTGGTTGAGCTTTAAATCACCGTACACTTTGAGATTTTTGACTCCAATCTCTTTAACAAGTGTGATGCCCTGATCCCGCAAGTACGGAGACGTCACTGCGATGTATATACGTAGGTCAAAAATACCCTCACGTATATATGCTAAGCATCAGTACAGGCAACAATCAGAGTGCGGAAGCACGGTAATAATATACATTCCAACAGAAAAGTACAAGTACATGGTTATCACAGAGAGTGATACAATATTACAGGAATATTACATCACCAGAAAATACAAAAGTACATGATACGGAGAGATATACATAACAAAACCTGAGAGGTGCTCACGAGCAGCAAGAGAGGCTTCGAGAGCCAACCAGTAGAAGAGCTAGGAGGAAGAGCTATGATGACGTCCAAGCTTCTGCTACACTCTGATCGTCACGGAAGGATCCGCTGCGCACTCTGATCAGCTACAGCAAGGCCACCAAGGTCCGGTCTCTAGGATCTGAATATGAGAATCTAGGGTTGTCAGATGCAACCCGCGAGTACATATGATAAAGCCAAGTGGCGTGCATGTCAGGCACACGTATACATGATCAAGTGATGTGGTTCAGGCATGTAGGTACATGTAATAATAAGTAACATAAAGGAAATTAAAGGAACGACAGTGAATCTGAAATCAAGTAATTACATGTATATCAAAAAATTTGACTCGAAAAACATGCATAGAAACAGTATAGAGAGCATAGGTATAAATAAACATGCGATAAATACAAATATGGACAAAATAGTTGTACAAGCTCAGATTATAGATTCACAAGATTGATACATCAAGGGGATAATCCAAACAAGGAAACCCTCATCTATATACCATCTATCCCATGTCGCCATTATCTGAGTCCATATAACTTAAGTCGCCCTCAGAATAACAGAACTAGAGTGTGTCTGGAATAATCATTGTGCTACATAAATCATATATCATAAAGCAGGTGTCAACTCAGAGCATAACACTATAACTGAAGAATATAAAAGTGTTGCATTTTAATTTATTTAATAATAATAATCAGTACCGTTTGATATTTTAATCGCCTCCCTACTAGCGCCTCACATTACTGATAATCCATACTAGAGTTCGCACTCTGTAGAACTTACTCAGGTCTGATATGTGAGTAGTAGGACCCGAACAAAGGAGAGACCAAATATCACACGTTCCTAATATTATTACTGTCTGGTTGTCACATTCTTATGTTATTCATCCGATCCATATGCTTAGGTATGTATTACCGATAAACATACATCCACTTATGAATAAGACGAGTTATTACTTGGAAATTGATAAATCTGATGGCTCATATTTACAGTGGGTCCCATCTCTGCCCGGGACTACGGCTGTAACGCCCCGTTCTCAAGGATATGGAGACGTTATGGCGACGTACATACGCAGGGTGAAAACACCCTCGCACGTACGTTAAGCCTCAGTACAGAAAATAGCCTCCATATACACAAGAGCTTCCAGCATTAATAAGTACAAGAATACCTGCAGAGAAGATCAGTGAGCGTGACAGATAAAAAAACATGGACAAATAAGGAAATAAGAAAAAGAATCAAGATACCTATGAATCGTATAGGTGACAAGTCCCTTATGTGAATCCAATGACATAACTGACAGTATGATACCTCGAATCTCCAACCTGGGCACGCAAACCCAGGGTCGTCAGAAAGCGATCTAGTGAGTGGTAAAATGAAGGAAGCAGTAATATATAAGATAGTAATATAGACACGATAATAATATATAATACATGAGTCTATACCAGTGATACCATATAGTAGGCATATAATAAGCAGTAGAAATATATAAACATGTCATATTTTAATACCATCACTACCTAGTATGTTATCATCGGGTCATGTCTATAGTCGTATCCAGTTTTATATAATCAATGATGTTGTCTAGTGGTGATGTGATAGAAATGAACATGCAGATGTGCAGCATACAACTGAACCATACTACCGAGTTGTGCATATACAGTAATGATGTTTGCAAGGTATACATAAAGCAGAGTATATGCAATGCAGAATATAGATGTACATGAGTAGTGTGCCACAACAGAAAGTGTAACATGTATCAGGAAGGGAACAAGGTATACAGGTAACATGATAAGGGATAAATGATCAGGACTAGTAACGAGTGCAACTAACCAATATGATACATGTATCGGGCAAGTCATATTATTTATACAATAATAACAATCAGTACCACCTGATATTTTAATCAATCTCTTCTAGTGTCCCATACCACTGGCAGTTCTTACTGGAGCCCGCACTCCAGTCGAACCCATCCGGACATGGCCTACTGGTACCATTATCTAAACGAGAGAGTGACCAAATAACAAGTGTTTCCGACGTCAATATTATTTATACTGTTTTATTATGTTAATTGAAAACCCAATAGTCAAGGAGATCTAGTCAGGTGGGTGTACCCCGTGCATACCTGGGATCACGGCCTTAAACAGACCCTTGGCTGCTGAGACCAGGGCCAGCCCGCTAAGGCTGTAACATGTAACAGGAACTCAATGAGCTAAAACAATAATGGGAAACGGGAGCTCATGAGTTATAACAGACGGTAGCCGCACTACCCCGTCCCCTGCAGTGGGACAAACAATGGATCCAGACATCCACCCGACAAGATCTAGTTAACCGTCAAGTCTCCCCCAGCCCCATCTTATAGTTCATACATTTAATGTACACACAGTATCAGGAACAAGAATAGTACATGATACATGTAACACGATAACAGGACATGAGCTCTGTTGATAGCACGAAACACGATAACGGTAAACGGGAAACAATAGATGTGGGATTCTAGAGGTGGCCCCCGTTGCTTGAATCCACGTGGCACTTAGATCCACACATCTTATATCAATAGCTCATGTATCCAGTAACAGGAATATCAGTAATGGGAAACAATCATGCAACAAGAATATATGAATACACATTCAACAATAAGACTTGCAATATGAACGATGATTCATATGACAAGAATATAGAAACCATACATGCGTGTGTAACAGTGATGTGGAAACATGATATAACTGTGTACTGAGTATCCATGTAACGATGATAACAATAATATGAAATGACGGTATTTCGTGAATTGGTATATCCGTGTACCAATGGAACATATATGTTTAGCAATAATCCGTGTAACATATCTGTGTATCACTAGTACATGAAATAATATTGGTCAGTGTATAATGTAATACCATGTCCAGTAAACTACAGTATCCGTGTAATGATGATACCAATGCATGAAAGAACGGTGTCTAACATTCATGTCTAGCGACAGTGTAGTGTCATAGAGTATCTGTGGATCAGTACTAACTGTGATACAATACATACCAAGAATATGGTGAATTAGTGGCCCGAGTGTCAGTGGCTGTGCAGGTATAATGACTGTGTCAGAGTTGTATATTTCAGTATATTTCAGTATTTATTGTTATTATTATTAAATCACCTATAGTTATATTAAATCAGGAAGCAACTTATAATATTATATTTTATTCCTATTACAATGAGTTTCCAATAATTACAAGTTATTAATTAAGAGTGACAATGATTTATCCATAATCAAGATTTACGACTGAAAGCAATCAATTAATTTAGGATCTCTAAATAAATATGATGTATAAAAAAACACTCACAAACTAGCCATGGGAAGGTAGCTCTCTTTCCCATGATCGCAACGGTTTTAGAATCGTCCAGATCGGACATCGGATGCTCCAGATATCGCCCGAACACTAAAAGTAATAGAAATTGGTTAAATATGTAATAAAAATATTTCAAATGCAAATACTGAAATTTAGCAGGGGTTTTCTGTTATCTTACCTTTATTGGGTTTCGAAGCGGGTTTGGTAGCTCGCGAGTCGGGTTTGGATCCAATACCAAACCCATAACTTAAGTTTAATGGGTAAATGGGTTTATAGGGTTAACAGGTTTGGATTGAATGAAATTGGGTATAAAAGAGAGAGAGAGAGAAAGAGAGAAAGAGAGAGAGAAACAGAGCAGGGCAGCAAACGCTGCCCTGGGCATGGCCGCCGGCCATGGCGGCCGGCTGCGGCAACCGGCGGCGCCGCTGGGCCACCGGGGGCGTTCTGGGCCCGCGCACAGAGAGGAAGAAAGAGAGTGAGGGAGAAGAAAAACTGAAAGAAGTAGAAGAAAAGAAGAAAGAAAAAAAAGAAGAGGAAAAGAAGAAGAGGAGGAGGCGGCGGCGCCCGGCTTGGGGCGCGATGGCCATGACGACGGCCGCGGCGACCCATAGGCCGGCCACGGTGCTGGCCTGGTCGGCGACCCACACATGCGGGGAGAGAGAGAGAGAGAGGGAGAGACTGAGAAAAAGGGGGAAAAAAGAGAAATAGGGGGGGAGAGAGAGAATTGTAAGAGAGAGAAAGTTTTAGAGAGAGAAAGTTTTTATTTAGAGGGGAGAGAGAGGTGGTCGAATGGCGGTGGGTAAGGCAGTGGCCTGGCTTGGGGGAGAAGAAAGGCTGTGATTGGAGGAGAAAAAGAAAGAAAGAAAGAAAAGGAAATGAATTAAATTAATATTATTTAATAAATATTTAATTGGGTCAAAATTGAACTATTTCCGAACGACTCCCAAAAATTCTGTAAAATAGAAAATATTACGCGGAGGAGGAAAGTGAAATCGGATTCATACAATAAGGTCCGGTTTGCAAGTTAAAAATCCTGAAGTATGTTGTAGATACCGGGCGACACTGGTTTGGCCGGATTTTTGATAAATTCAGAAAAATCTCCAAAAAAATCATAACTTAGAAAATATGATTCTAAGGCACAAGGTAAAAGCAGATTCTTAAAATTTAACTCTGTTTGTGAACTAAAAATCGTAGAGCCGATTCTCGGTATCGGTCGACGCCGACTACGGAGATTTGCCAAATAATCCAGAAAAAATTCAGAAAATTCTAAAAAATCTAAAATATTAGAAAATGATATTTGAAACTGAAATCAACTAAATTTGACTACCACAAAGGTCAAATCAATATTATACATCGTATCGCGTACTGATACTGTGATACGTACATCAGGGAGCAGGGGGTTACATTTCTCCCACCTTGCAAAAAATTTCATCCTCGAAATTTCAATTCAAGTGTGAGAACAATATTTACAGTCCCCAAAGCCTAAATGTTACTAGCCTACAACACTTCCGCTGCGCACTCTGATATCTAAAATGAAGTCGGGTTAGAGAATTAGTATAGTGAACTACAACTAACAGATTGAAAGCAATACGATGAAGAGAAAGTAAGAAGGAAATCAGATAGTCTGGGTGACAACTATACTTAAGGAATAGAAAAGAGTCAAGGAATGAATTGATATGGTATTCTTGTACTCGTCGCTGGAATCCAAAATTCAGATACAGATGAGTTAACATCTTGATCTGACTGTACTATTAGTACGAGCCCGAGCATTGACCCAGGTGGTTACCCACACCAGGCGTGAACCTAGGCTCTGATACCACAATGTAACGCCCTGATCCCAAGGATACGGAGACGTTATGGCGACGTACATGCTCAGGGTGAAAACACCCTCGCGCGTACGTTAAGCCTCAGTACAGAAAATAGCCTCCATATACACAAGAGCTTCCAGCATTAAATAAGTACAAGAATGCCTGCAGAAAAGATCAGTGAGCATGATAGATAAAGAAACATGGACAAATAAGGAAATAAGACAAAAGAATCAAGATACCTATGAATCGTATAGGTGACAAGTCCCCTATGTGAATCCAATGACATATCTGACAGTATGATACCTCGAATCTCCAACCTGGGCACGCAAACCCAGGGTCGTCAGAAAGCAACCAGTGAGTGATAAAATGAAGGAAGCAGTGATATATATGATAGTAATACAGACACGATAATAATATATAATACATGAGTCTGTACCAGTGATACCATATAGTAGGCATATAATAAGCAGTAGAAATATATAAACATGTCATATTTTAATACCATCACTACCTAGCATGTTATCACCGGGTCATGTCTATAGTCGTATCCAGTTTTATATAATCAATGATGTTGTCTAGTGGTGATGTGATAGAAATGAACATGCAGATGCGCAACATACAACAGAACCATACTACCGGGTTGTGCATATACAGTAATGATGTTTGCAAGGTATACGTAAAGCAGAGTATATGCAATGCAGAATATAGATGTACATGAGTAGTGTGCCACAACAGAAAGTGTAACATGTATCAGGAAGGGAACAAGGTATACAGGTAACGTGATAAGGGATAAATGATCAGGACTAGTAACAAGTGCAACTAACTAATATGATACATGTATCGGGCAAGTCATGTTATTTATATAATAAAAACAATCAGTACCATCTGATATTTTAATCAATCTCTTCCAGTGTCCCATACCACTGGCAGTTCATACTGGAGCTCGTACTCCAGTCGAACCCATCCGGACAAGGCCTACGGGTACCATTATCCAAATGAGAGAGTGACCAAATAACAAGTGTTCCCAACATTAATATTATTTATACTGTTTTATTATGTTAATTGGAAACCCAATAGTCAAGGAGATCTAGTCAGGTGGGTGTACCCCGTGCATACCCGGGATCACGGCCTTAAACAGACCCTTGGCTGCTGAGACCAGGGCCAGCCCGCTAAGGCTGTAACATGTAACAGGAACTCAATGAGCTAAAACAATAACGGGAAACGAGAGCTCATGAGTTATAACAGACGGTAGCCGCACTACCCCGTCCCCTGCAGTGGGACAAACAATGGATCCAGACATCCACCCGACAAGATCTAGTTAACCGTCAAGTCTCCCCCAGCCCCATCTTATAGTTCATACATTTAATGTACACACAGTATCAGGAACAAGAATAGTACATGATACATGTAACACGATAACAGGACATGAGCTCTGTTGATAGCACGAAACACGATAACGGTAAACGGGAAACAATAGATGTGGGATTCTAGAGGTGGCCCCCGTTGCTTGAATCCACGTGGCACTTAGATCCACACATCTTATATCAATAGCTCATGTATCCAGTAACAGGAATATCAGTATTGGGAAACAATCATGCAACAAGAATATATGAATACACATTCAACAATAAGACTTGCAATATGAACGATGATTCATATGACAAGAATATAGAAACCATACATGCGTGTGTAACAGTGATGTGGAAACATGATATAACTGTGTACTGAGTATCCATGTAACGATGATAACAATAATATGAAATGACGGTATTTCGTGAATTGGTATATCCGTGTACCAATGGAACATATATGTTTAGCAATAATCCGTGTAACATATCTGTGTATCACTAGTATATGAAATAATAGTGGTCAGTGTATAATATAATACCATGTCCAGTGAACTACAGTATCTGTGTAATGATGATACCAGTGCATGAAAGAACGGTGTCTAGCATTCATGTCTAGTGACAGTGTAGTGTCATAGAGTATCTGTGGATCAGTACTAACTGTGATACAATACATACCAAGAATATGGTGAATTAGTGGCCCGAGTGTCAGTGGCTGTGCAGGTATAATGACTGTGTCAGAGTTGTATATTTCAGTATTTATTGTTATTATTATTAAATCACCTATACTTATATTAAATCAAAAAGCAACTTACAATATTATATTTTATTCCTTTTACAATGAGTTTCCAATAATTACTGTTGGACACGAAAAAGAAGGAGGTGTAAAATTTCCTTGAATCAGATGAAAAATTACAACAGACTAATCTTTCGGTTACAAGGGAGGGAGGATGTTGAAGCTTGAATCCCCCCTTTGTTTAGTGCTGGGTTCTTCGTGTGGCGGTGGAGAGTGAATCTTGTTCTCCGTTGACCAGATGACCGTCTGGACCGTCAAGGGATCTTCTCCTTGGCAGGTAGAAGGAGTAACTCAGCCCCGTCTACCAAAACTCTAAAAGAGAAGGTAGGCGAAGAGCAACTTGTACGCAGCAAGTTAGCTTGAAGAGTCGAGCTCTCTCTCTCTCTCTGTATGTGTCGCGCCTGTTGATATCTCTCGGTCTCTTTATGTCTATTGATGCCCTTCGATTTCTTCTGATGCTCTCCCCCCTCCATAGCAACTGGGCTATTTATATAGGCTGTAGGTGGTGAACGTGTCCCCTAAAAATACTCCACGATGAGAGCCAACTTCCCCGCTACATGGGCGGTAAATGGCGCCATAATCGGGGTGGTTGTAACCGAGACGCGGGTCTGGACCCTAGCGCCTTGAGGTTGAGACGCGGGTTTGGACCCTCGCGTCTTGAGGTTGAGACGCGGGTTTGGACCCTCGCGTCTTGAGGTTGAGACGCGGGTTTTGAGCCTACGCGCCTTGGTTCTGAGACGCGGGTTCGGACCCTCGCGTCTTGAGGCTGAGATGCGGGTGTCGGGCCTACGTGCCTTAATGCTGAGACGCGGGTGATAGTCCTCGCGTCTAGAGCTTGAAATTTTGCTTTTCAATGGCTTGTCCTCCAGTAACTTTTGGACAGCCTACAAAACCCCCTCCAAGTTTTTGATATTCCGCAGTTAACTGGAACGGATTTCGAAATACTTTGGACTCTAGCTGAATTCACCTTCATGGCTGGACTGTTGATGCTCCGGGTTCGATCTTATCTGGAGTTGGTCTTCGTGAGTGTACTGTTTGAACTCTTTGAAGCCACCAGAGTTGATCATGTTGAGTGTCTAGATGCACAGTCTAAACCTCCCCGATTGCTTTTAGTCTGTCACGGGTGTGCTTTAAGCCAGGAGTGGTTGGTCGTCTGCTTGCGTCAGTGTACTGTTGAACTGATTTTGCAGAAGCAGGAGGCCGAACGCAGGTTCTTTTCAAAAAGCCGAGATGGTACTGCTTTAAAGACGCGATTTCTGTAGGGTGCGTCCTTTGACAATGGAAACGCGCCCGATCTTCCATGAGGCAGACGCGATGTTGGGCCCGCTGGGTCGGACGCGGACTTTGTAGAGAGACGCGACCTTCCGAATGCATTTATGGAGATGCTGACGGGGCATGTCCATCTAAGAGGTGCGTCCCTTGGGTGCGAATCTGTGCCGTGTGATGATTACGCCGCCAGCTGGCCTGGGGAACCGGCAGGATTTCACCTTTTGGCGCGCGGACTTCTCGGTTCATTAACTGAACTGCGCCACGTGTCAAATGACGACTCGCTGCGGAGTCGTGACACATGATCTTCGCGATGATTTGTTCCACGCGTCATGCGATGATTCGCTGCAGCTTTTATCGGGTCACACGCCGCGTTTCTTTGCGAATCCTTGTGCCTATAAAGGCAACAGTCAGAGAGACTTCTTTTCTTCTCCGAACGCACTTGCTCAAGAAAGAGAGTTCTCTTCTTCCTCTGTTGAACTGTTCATCTCCATTACTGGACTTTTGAACTATTCATCTCCGTTTACTGGAATTAAAGATGGCACCCAAGACCAAGCCAACCGCCTCTTCTTCACGGGCGACTGTCGCCGAGGTCCAGAGGGCGCTTCCTCTGCGCAGGATGTCGCTTTCCCAGGTATAATGCCTTTTAGGCGTGGATTTCGCCATTAACGGAAGCTCATAGAACCCTAAGAATCTTTAACACAAATATAACTTGTGTTTGATTCTCAAACGCGGTCATCATTCCATAGGAACTTAGACTTCACTGAGACGCAGCGTCAATCCGTGGGGACAAACGCGGCTTTGAGTAACGCGAATTTGTCCTGTCAATGAAGACGCGACTTGAGCGGATGCGAGGGACGCAGCCTTGTGTATTTTCCACTAATCTCAGAATGGACTAAGTGCTTTCCCTTAGAAAGGGCCCCGTTTGCTGAAGGGACGCGATTTTGAGTCACGTGGACGCTCCTTTAAAACGCAGGTGAACGCCTTCCAATTTAAGAAAGGTGACGCAGATTCTTGGACGCGGCTTTCCCATCTGCGTTCAATGCAGCCTGACTTAAAGATTTTCAGAGATCTTTGACCGTCAAGTCTTCGCTGACGATTGGGAAACCGGGTCATCCGTTGTTTCCCGAAGCAGTTGTCCACGCGTCGGTTTTCCATTGGGCTTGGGCGTTAATGCCCTTTAATGCAAAACCGGCGCTGACGGTTTGAGATCAGCGCCTGCGATGCTTCCCGAAGCGACGTTCCACGCGTCAGCCTCCCATTGGGTTTTGACGGTCGTGCGGTCATTAAGGCCGGCGGTTTTAATTAATGAACCATTAATGACCGTTATCAGGAGTTGCCTATAAATAGGACTCACCCCCTTTCTTTAACAGCGGCTGCTTAGATCGTGCTCTGTTTGAGAACGAGTACTCTGAGGGACTCTGCCTTCTCCCTTCAAGGACCCTATCAGGGTTTGCCTCCATGGATGAAGGTGCCTCTGTGGATGAAGATGACCCAGAGCTTTCATACTTCTGTTTGGTCTCTTCAACGGATTATCACTGCCAAATGATTTCAATGGCAGGAAGCGTCTCTTTGAGCACTTTTTACGTTCGCGTCTCAACGCAGATAGTCCAACTCTTAACAGGGGCTTCTGCGGGTATGCCATGCCCACTTACCATGACATTTTAGATCTAACCAAGTTTGAATTTCAGTATACCCCTTAAAGAGATATCATCTGGACCTTCTTGTGAAGTCGTGGTTGGTGCATTCCTTCTGGAATTTGCGCCGCCGACTTAAACTTCCTTGGACGCGAGTACAAAAATCTTTGGTACTTGGCCACGGCTTTACTCATGAAGCTCGCGTTTTAAGGCCACTGACTTGGATGAATTCCAACTCGGGTTGAAGGCTTCAGACCCGAATCTTGCAACTCCTGTTCCTCCAACAGAGAGATGGCAGTTTTCGGCGTCTGATTTTCTGCGCACCTTGTATCTTAGACGCGGATGTGGAGTTAAGTCGCGTTTGCATTCTGTGTGTATCACAGTCTCGCTCGCGTCTGTTTTTATTACAGTCGCGCTCGCGTCTGTTGTTATTATCGCAGGACTGTGGCTTGCTGCGCGGATCATTCCCGCGTCTGCGGCCTTTGAAAATAGTCGCGTCTGTGACTTAGTTTTCTTCTGTTGAAGTGTACTAAGCTCTGAATTGTCTGATTCCCTGTTTGCTTTTTTTTGCAGGTAGGCTTGGTCATCCTTCTTCATGTTCGCTAAGTCCGTGGGAGAATATATCGGACGGCGAACTTGTTCGATGTTCGTCCACAAGGGAATATATTATGGTCCTCGTCGTCCACAAGGGAATATATTATGTCCCTGACGAGGAATCGACTCTCGCCAAGGTCTCTTCAGATCCACTGCACCAATCATGCCTGCTGGCGAGAGATGGTCAGGGTAAGTATGGCGGCGAGGAGGTTATGGTGGACACGGCGGCAGGTAGGATCCTCTTCCTCTCCCACCCCAGAAGTAACATCAAGGACTCCTCATGTCTGCTGGATGGTCTGCTGGGGAAAGAGATGTTCATGAACGAAGGGTTGCCAGACTTTCTGCTTCCACCGGACCTCAAGAACACCGTTGCTCTTAGCTTAGTCAGCTAGGGCTCTTTCGATGTTTACATCATGCATCGTGGTGTAACCAGCTTCTACTGTAGCCACAAAACATCGCGCACTTGGAATCAGACGCGGCTTTAAGGAGTGAGTGCAACCTCTGAGAGGGAGAGGGACTTCTTTGTACTCCTTAATTGTAACACTCCATCTTATTGTAAGAGAGCGTTTTGACTGTAACACTCGATCTTATTGTATAAGAGAGCGTTTTGACTGTCACACTCAATCTTATTGTATAAGAGAGCGTTTTTGTATCACTTTCATATACCTGGAAATAAATAAAAGTGACACTTCTCTTTTTGCCTCTTTCATTGTCTTGAACTTTTTTTGTCTTAGACTCGTAGAAGCAAAGAATCTTTGACTTTGTTAAAATTATGATGGTAACTTAATAAGTCAAATTTTGTAAGAAAAGATCCTATTTCAGGAACTCTCACAATACTGTCAGAGGTGTGATGTTAACTTGACAGGGATGAAATTTTTGATGAACCTGCCACTTTATAAGAGAAAGTGACAAGTATAATTGGTACCCCCAGGGAGGGTGAACTTTTATCAAGTGTTTGGGATTAACTTGATTGAGCTCAACTGGGGCTTTGAGGGAAAACACTGTTGATGGTGTAGTATTAACCTAACAATGTTTTTAGGTAGACTTGTTATTCTGTTGAAGAGAATAACAAGTGGGACTAGACTCGTGGGGAATCTAGGAAAATTTGTTACCGTCAGAGGTGTGATATTAACTTAACGGGTTGGAAGTGGTCTTGTCAGAAGTGTAATGTTAACTTGACAAGGGTGTGAGTTAGAGGTGTGATATTAACTTAACTCAGAAGTTCACTGTTATAGGTGTAATGTTTAACTTGACAGTGAGGGTAATGCTAGAGGTGTAATGTTGAACTTAGCATTGGTCATCTCGGCTTGGATAAGGAAGTCCGAGGGAAAGTCATGGCCATAGGTGTATTGTTAAACTTAGCAATGACTTGGATGCTAGAGGTGTGGTGTTAACTTAGCATCATCCATTTCAGCTTCGATATGAAAGTCTGAAGAAAAGTGACTGTCAGAGGTGTGATATTAAACCTGGCAGAAACTTGGTTACTGTTTAGAGGTGTGGTGTTGAACTTTTAACAGCAATTTGTCAAAGATTGCCTCATGATAAGAGCAATTTTGAGGACCTGTCATTCTATTGGTGAGAATTGACAAGTGAAAATTTGAAGTGCCAGAGGTGTAGTGTTAACTTGGCAAATTTGAAAATTTGGTACTCCGTGTAGAGTTGACAAGCAAACTTTGTACTCGACAAGGAATATTAAAAGTTTCCATTACCAGAGGTATAGTGTTAACTTAGTAATGGTTGTATTTTGTAGACCTACCATTCTGTGGATGAGAATTGGTAGGGGATTGTGGAGGAAAGAGTGGAGCCAAGTCCACTTTAGGATTTTTAGCAAACCCTCAGCTATCAACGGATTTGAGGTGCCTTTACCAACTACCGTTTGAGTTGGGCTAGCCATGCTATTCCCCTCAGCATGATGAGTTGTCGAAGACTTATGTTGGGCTTAAAAGCCAACATTTTCCTCTATCCTTAGCCGTTGGAGGCGTCGGATGTTAATGAAGAAATTCTTCTTGCTTTGATCAGATGTGTACTATTAACTTGATCAGCGGAAGAATACCATCTAAGGATAGTACTTCTTCAGGAATCTGCCATTGATTTGCATCATAAGTGTATCGCCATTCGAGGTTATGAGGCGATATGATCCATTCGAGTAGACTGACTCTACCACAAATGGTCCTTCCCATTTGGGTTGGAATTTTCCTTTTGTCTTGTGCGTCATCACCATGGGTCTTCTGACGGCTAAGACAAGATCGCCTTTCTTGAAAGTTCGTATTTTAACTTTCTGGTTGAAGGCTCTGGTGATTCGAGCTTGGTAGAGCTCGATTTGCTGTTGGGCTTGCAGACGCTTGTCGTCTAAGGCCTCCAGTTCCTGGAGTCGCTGTCGATGCTTCTCCTCTGTCGTCATCTCCGCTGTCAAGGCGACGCGTAGAGATGGAATTTGGATTTCCAGGGGAAGCACGGCTTCACATCCGTATACCAAGGAAAACGGCATGGCCTTTGTCGGGGTTCGCACTGTTGTGCGATAGGCCCATAAGCATTCGCCTAGCTTGTCGTCCCAGTCGCGTTGACTCTTCGAGACGAACTTTTTGAGAAGCTTGCCAATGGTCTTGTTGAAAGCTTCTGCGAGGCCATTAGCGGCAGGATAGTATGCCGTTGAGGACACACTCTGGATTCTGAACTTAGCGCAGAATCTCTGAAATGCCTGGCTGATGAACTGGGGTCCATTGTCATGGACAATCCGCCGAGGTACACCGAAACGGTAAATAACGTGATGTTTTACGAACTTGATCACGTTGGACGACTTCACCTCCTTCAAAGGAATGGCTTCGGCCCATTTGGAAAAGTAATCAGTTATTGCTAGAATGAACCGATGTCCCTTTGATGATGGTGGGCTGATAGGACCAACCACATCCATCCCCCACATTTCAAATGGCCATGTAGAGGTCGTAGAGTGGAGGTACCCTGGTGCTTGATGGATAAAATCTCCATGTATTTGGTAAGCGTGACATCTTTTGGCATAGGCGACGGCGTCGGCAACCATCTTGGGCCAATAGTAACCCAACCTTTGGAGTCGATGTGCCAGTTTTGGGCCAGGTTGATGGGCTCCGCACGTACCGTCGTGGGCCTCTTTCAATACCTCCTGGGCCTCTTTTGGTGAGAGGCACCGGAGTAAGATCCCGTCATGCGACCGACGATACAATGTTCGTGTAATCGCATTATAGTAAAACTTAGGGGCTTTCCTTCGGATGGCAGCCGCCTCTTTGGCGTCCTCAGGCAGGATGCCGTACAAGACATAGTCGATGTAGGGGAATCGCCAGTCTTTAAGCTCTGAACCGGCCGACAATTCCAGCACTTCTTTGCCTCGACAATCTCCCTTTGACTCCTGATAGTCCTCGAGATTATTTTTCGGGCAATGCAAGTCGTGGCTGTAGACGAATATTTTCTCCATTGCTCCAGCTGGAAAAGCTAGGGAGGCTGCAAGGGATGCGAGTGCATCGGCGTGCGCATTTTGCCTGCGCGGTACATGGTCGATGTAGAAGTTAGCAAACCCCTCGGCCATGCGGATAGTTGCGTTGTAATAGAGTACTAAGTCTTCATGTCTGACTTCGTACTCCCCGCGAATTTGGCTGACGATGAGTTTAGAGTCACCGTATGCCTCGAGATTTTTAACGCCAATCTCATCGGCGAGCTGCATCCCGATCAATAGAGCATTGTACTCCGTCACATTGTTGGAACAAGGCTCCGTTAGCGAGACAGCTCGGGGGATCACATAATTTTGTGGGGAGACAAGTACTACTCCTACCCCCGCCACTACGTGTCCCTTGGGGCTTGTCCTTGATGCACCGTCGAAGAAAAGTTGCCACACTTGACTTTCGAATGATGTCTGAGTCAGGTAGACTTCGGTCACTTCGTCTGGGAGATCCTCGTAGACTTTGGCTGCCCTCGAATCTGGGTGTTCAGCTAGGAAGTCTGCCACCGCTTGTCCCTTAATGGCTTTCTGTGGCAGAAAGTGCATATCATACTGGGATAGCAACATGGCCCACTTTGCCAGCCGGCCATTTAGTGAAGAAGGCTTTGTCATAAGTAACCTCAGGGGGTTGACTTTTGATATGACATTTATAGTCTGGCCTACCAGATAGTGTCGCATTTTCTGAATGGCGAACACTAGTGCCAAACATTCCTTCTCGATCGGGTTGTACCGATGTTCGGCTCCGATCATTGTTCTACTCAGATAGTAGATTGCCTGTTCTCGTCCTTCTTCATCATTCTGAGCTAGTAGAGCTCCCAAAGAATGGTCCATTGCCCGGACGTACACCAGGAAAGGCTTTCTGGACACTGGGGCTGCAAGGACTGGTGGTTGGGTGAGGTATTGTTTGATTTCCTCAAACGCTTGTTGGCAAGCATCGTCCCAAATGAACGAGACACCCTTCTTCATCAACTTAGCGAAGGGCTGGCATCTTCCGGAGAGGTTTGAGATGAACCTGCGGATGTACGCCAATCGACCCTGTAAACCCCTGAGTTCCTTGAGGTTTCTTGGGGGTTGCATCTCTTGGATAGCGCGGACTTTCTCCGGATCCAAATGGATTCCTGTGGAAGTCACAACAAATCCTAGAAATTTGCCACTGGCTACCCCCAGGAAGGACTTGGTGGGGTTCATCTTCAATTGATGAGCCCGCATGATGTCGAAGACCACCTTCAGATCAGCTATGTGATCTCCTTTAATGCGACTTTTCACCGCAATGTCATCGACATAACATTCCACCGTTTTGCGCATTTGCTGATGGAAAATGGCATTCATGGCCCTTTGGTAGGTTGCCCCCGCATTCTTCAGTCCAAAAGGCATGACAGTATAGCAATATACCCCTAGAGGAGTCCTGAAGGAGGTATGCTTTTCATCATCAGGATACATTTTGATTTGATTGTATCCTGAGAATCCGTCCATGAAGGACATTCGTTCGAATCCACAAGTATTGTCAATCATAACATCTGTGATTGGCAATGGGAATTCGTCTTTGGGGCAGGCCTCGTTTAGATCGCGGAAGTCGATGCAGATCCGGATCTTCCCGTTCTTCTTGGCGACGGGGACGATGTTGGCTACCCAGTCGGGATGTTGTTCTTCCCGGATGAAGCCAGAATCGATGAGCTTTCTAACTTCTGATTGAATCGCCTCCATTATTTCGGGACGGAACCGTCGCTGCTGTTGTTTGACAGGTTTTACGTCCGGATTGATGTTGAGGCGGTACATGGCCACTTGAGGATCAAGTCCTGGCATATCCTCTAATTCCAAGCGAAGACGTCTATATACTCTTGTACAAGAGATATTAGATCCTTCTTCTCCAAAGGTGATAGGCCATCACTTATGAAGATGGGCTTAGGGTTAGCCTCATTTCCTAGGTTGATCTGAACGACTTTGTCTTCTGTGGGTGGCTCACGCTGTTCAAAGCGGGTATCCCAAAGAGCATTTAAATGTTTGATCCAAGGATCTGTATCAGATTGGATCATTTCTTCATTTCCATCTTCCAGGTGGCTTGTCGAAACCATGTTCACTGAAAGTTCCTTGAAGATGTTGCCGACACTGACATCTGACTCCCAAGATGATGTGTCTGAAGAGTGATCGTTGTTCGACGATTCTTGAGAACCGGAGACTGATGGGATTGGAGTTGATACATAGCCCAACCCCCTGCGCGTCCGATGATAATAATCAGGGGCTTTCCCTTTCGGCACAAACGATTGAAGCAGGGTTCTCCTTCCTTTGCCGAAGTTCAACCCGGGTTTGTTGGTTAGATCGAACCCCATTCGTTTCATCATTCTGAGCGCTTTCGATTCATAATGGTCGAGCTGAGGGGATTCCTCCTCGCTTTTCGATTCTTCGTGGGGGCGTTGGTTCAGTCGTCATTCGCCAAAAAGGATTGGTTTTTGGCCTTTTCGTCTTGTCGGAACCATGAATATAGATTCCTGCGCATCACCATTATCCTGGTATGTCCCGAAAGATGATTTTATGGTACATGCAATGATGTCAAAGCATCCATTGCCGACCAGATGTCATCGTCTACGTCGGTACTAGTATCCGACGGTATTGAATCGGATGCACACGCAGAAAAATACTCAAAGTCTAAATTCTCATTAATATACCAACCGCCTGCATCGTCGGTGGTATTATCAACATCGAGCTTATTAGTGCTCTTTACAAGTGGTTCCAACTTCCACAGGCACTCTTCTTGCTCGGGCTCAGTGTCAGCCTCATTACCAGAGTCTGGCACCTCCAGTTGCGGGGTTTCATCCACCGGATCCTGATATAGGAGGGAGTCCGTGAAATAATTTTTGACCCCCTTAAACGGATACCTTTCGGCAACCAACGTTTGCACCTTCCCACTCGCGTCAATGTATTTCATGACTTGGTGAAGAGTGGAGGGAACGATGGAGTTGCGGTGGATCCATGGTCGTCCCAGCAGCAGATTGTAGGAAGTGTCGGCATCGATGACGTAGCACGTCACCTCCGACTTGAGGCTCCCAATCTGGCACTTGAGCTTGATCTTCCCCATCGGACGGGTGCCGTTGGTATTGAACCCGTAGATGGTCGTCTGTGTAGGGCTCAGACGGTGGGTAGGGATGCCGAGGTGTTGCATGACTCGGCGGGGCATGATGCTCAATGCGGACCCTGGATCTACCTGAATGCGGTTCACCTCAGATGATCCGATATAACCTGTGAAGTACAGGGGTTGATCATGCTTCCCTTTAACCTGCATATCATCTGCCGTGAAGGTAATGCAGGGAGCATTCTGGGAGGTGTGGAGACAATTCTCTACATCTTTCTTCTTTGGCACCTGGGTCATAAAGACCTCAGCATTTGCCAGAGCTTCTTGTAGAGCCTCCTGGTCGACTTTGATAGTCTTAGAAGCTCATACAGGGTGATCCGCGCCGGGATGTTGGCCAATTGAGCCAAGACATCAAAGCGGTAAGGCGTTGTGGATCCTTCCGCTATAACCCTTTTGAAGAGCTCGAGAGAATCGAGTCTCTTTTTGTTTCTCCACTGGTGGCTTCGTGGAGGGCCTAGTTGGCTCTGTAGCCGGTTGTGGAGGGTTTGCCGCCACTTCGCCTACTGCTTCAAGTAGGGCTGTCCTGAATGAGTCCCCGTCATTGGTTGGTTGGGCTCTGCGGCCAAGACTATTGTTTCCTCTTCTGAATCAGTCAGTGAGGGAACATCATCCTCTGCTTCTCGGGAGGAAGCACATACCACATGGCAGGACGAAGCTTTTGCCTTGCCTTTGGACTTCCTGTTGGTTACAGTAGTCCACTGCTGGCTGTCCACTAGGTCAGGGTGGACCCACATGATTTTCCCTTGAGGCGTAGGGACGGGTACCAAGCCCTTCTCCTGCTGCTGTGAGGGTCTGTGTTGACCACTCTTAGTTCTCCTCTTGAGATTGGGACCACCCCTGAAGGTGCTGGAGGTTATTTTCCAAACTGGAGAACCGACGTCATGTTGGCTGTCACCTCCTTCTGTTCTGGTCGGAGTTTCAACACCTCCGCGTCAATCAGAGCCTGAAGGATGTCCTTGAAGATGTAACAGCTTCTGGTAGGGTGTCCCAACATCCTGTGGTACAAGCAGTAGTTGGGGTTGTCGGTCTTACCGACTTCCTGAGGGCGCCTTGCTTCAGGGAGCTTCAGTCGGTTGCTCTTGTTGAGTAGCTTGAAGAGCGAATCGACATGTTCCTCCTTGAAGGAATACTGCTTGTTGGCGCGGGGTTGGCTTGAAGAGCCACTCGCCTTGGCTGGTTGAGGTTTGGTGGGAGATTTGGTCTCCGTCGTCAAATTATCCTTCCACTTTGTCTGGAGGGAGGTGTCTGGCGCTCGCCTAGTGACCTCTCCGGCTGCGGCTTGCCTTCTTCTGCCCTGACGCGGCAACAATCTCCTCAGCCTGTTCACCTTGTTAGACTAATTGTTTCCAGGTGCAGCTTTCAGCAACTCCTATTTGAGCAAGAGTGAGGTTTGGAGGTTGTGGCGGCATGTTTCCACCAGGGTGGCCTGGGTCATACCGCTTGGACACCGGAGTGCCACGTTCCGAAATCTTTCCACGAAAGATTTGACGGACTCTCCCTTTCGCTGTCTCGTAGCTAACAGGGTGGGCATTGTGACCTCGGAGTCATCTTCGAAGAAGCGTGTTAAGAACAGCTTCTCCAAGTCGCCCCAGTTCTTGATAGAACCTTCCGGGAGTTTCATGAACCACTCAAAGGCCAACCCTTTCAGGGTGCCGATGAACAGTTGCGCCAGGATGGCGTCATTATCTACTACATTCCCGGTTTGAGATTTGAAGTAGTAGATGTGCTGATTAGGGGACCCCTTCCCATCAAAGGCTTGGAGGGTTGGAGCCTTGAACTTAGGAGGGTACGGGACTAAATCCCACTCAGCTGGATAGGGCCGGACCACTCCAGCTTCTTGGAGGTCTTTGCGACTGGCAAGGGCATTGAGGCGTTCCTCCAATTGACTCATCCTTTTAGCATGAGCCTTCCCTGGGTCTCGGTCGCCCTTTGACGAGGGTTTGGACGAGCCAGAAGTAGATCGAGGCTTCTCTTTAGAAGGCTCAGAAGATGAGCGTCCTCCCTTTCTCTCTCTGTCCCTCGACCTCCTAGGAGGAGATCTCCTCCTGTCTTCGAGCAGCTGTGCAAGCGCCAGCTTGATAGCATCGATAGATTCCTGTTGAGACACAATCATCTCCATTTGTCTCTTTTGGATCTGTTCCAGACGTCTAGCTGTCTCATCAAGAGTGCCTGTCATGTAGGCAGAGGTCTCCTTCTCAACGGAGGAGTTTGAAGCCCCTGATTCCACTACGGCGGAGTGGGAATCGTTCACTTTAATGCCATGGGCTAAGGCATTATAGTCAACCGGGGGAATGGCCCCAGTCCGGGTACGAGTGTGTTGATACACCCCTTCCGGTTCAGTGTCAGACTCATCTGAGCTGACTGCAAGTCCTTTTCCCTTGCTTCTGCTTGTCATGCTCGCAGTAAGCTTGGGGTATTCAACGTCAGAGAAGATTCTCCTTCTATGGGAGCGCCTTCTTTTGGCTGACGGGGGGATCGAGGTCAGCTGTCTAACTAAAGACTGCTGGTGCACACTCGACCCGCAACGACACTCCGAGAGCATGGAGATGAGCCGTTGGCAGCAGAAAGATGAAGTGACCTGGTGGGCACTTCTTTTCTTTGTTAAATAATCCCTCAAATCCATGGAAGAGGGATCAAAGAGACTAGCCTCACAACGTCGAAGACGGGAGGCATCCATGTGCTGTGCAGAATGGACGCAGACTTCAGGGACGCAGCTCTCGCGTCGCGGCTGTCTGATGCGCGCCTGGCGTCTCTGTTGAGATGAGACGCGAGTCTTACGTTGATGCCTGGTGCGTCCAGGCAGAGACGGGTGAGAGAGAGTGGGCTGCTGGGCCCCATGCCTGAGCGCGTGTTTCTTGCGTTTGACGAGACGCAGAAGCTTCGCTTTGGCGTTGGTAAGCTGGTCTTCAGAGGACTCAACTTGAGGAGTTACGCACTTGGGCCGCCAAACGCGGATTTCACGTACTGGACGTGCCGCGGGCAAAGCGCCAGATTGCATGTCGCGTTTAGCCTCAGTCGGACAACCAATGGTTCCAGCTTGAAGCTGACGCGCGCGTCTCCTCTGTCGACGCTCAGCATTTCGGTTGCGTCGCGGAGGAGGAGAGAAACCGACAACATCCTGATGCTGAACATCAGGGTTTTAACCACGCGGGTCCTCTGAGGGACACTGACGCGGGTCTTTTGTGCGACGCAGTTGGTCGCAGCAGCAGTCGCGCGTGAGACCACGCTGGCCTTCTGAGAGGCGTTGACGCGGGTCTTCTGTGCACAAGGGACCGTAGCAGTGGCGCCCAAGAGAGCCTCAGATCGAGCTTCGGAGTTATTCCCCGCCGAGACCCTGCGACAGACGCGGGTCTTTGGACTCTTGGAGCCAGAAGAGAGAAACTCTTCGAATTTCGCCTGGTCGAACTCCACAACAAGTGTCTCGACCATTTTCCCCCTACGGAGGAGATCATCCTGCGCCACGGCTTGTTCGTCAATGACAAACGTATTCCCCAGCGGAGTCGCCATCTCTTGTTGGACACGGAAAAGAAGGAGGTGAAAATTTCCTTGAATCAGATGAAAAATTACAACAGACTAATCTTCCGGTTACAAGGGAGGGAGGATGTTGAAGCTTGAATCCCCCCTTTGTTTAGTGCTGGGTTCTTCGTGTGGCGGTGGAGAGTGAATCTTGTTCTCCGTTGACCAGATGACCGTCTGGACCGTCAAGGGATCTTCTCCTTGGCAGGTAGAAGGAGTAACTCAGCCCCGTCTACCAAAACTCTAAAAGAGAAGGTAGGCGAAGAGCAACTTGTACGCAGCAAGTTAGCTTGAAGAGTCGAGCTCTCTCT